>JADDOH010018646.1:0-28308 GCA_016648135.1 Agrypnia vestita
CCCCCGTGTTTCCCTACCCGCGAAGTTTTCTCCACAACCAGCCAAAACCACCCACCGTTGGTTATGGTGGTGGATAGCCTTTAGTGTCACATCGAAAATGTGCGAGTTTGGTGGGGGTGGCTGTGCGTGGGTGGGAGTGGGTGACAAAAATATGATTTCTAGCGCATTGTTTTGTTATGGGAAGGCCACAAATGCTTCAGATTGTTTCAAAATAGGCGCGCCGACTGTGTCGGTTAGTCTAGAAGGTTCCGGAAAAACCTGCTCTAGAAAGTTCTGGAAGGAGAAGATTGTAGAAAATTACCGAAAGTTCTATAAGGTTCTAAACTGAGTGGCGGAATGTGTCGGTGTGTTTAGAAGGTTCCTGTACTTTCGATAAATTTCTAGAAAGTTCTGGAAGGAGAATGTTCTAGAAGGTTGGCGAAAGTTCTATGACGATCCAAACAGTGCACTAAAAATCTACGCGTGCGAAGCCGCGCGGGCACAGCTAGTGTTCATATAAAATATCCGTTTTATTTAATACATAAATATTTCTCCCGAAATTTTTTGCTACTAGCTACAAGCATACAACGTCTATAGTTAATAAAATGTTACAAATGAGAAGTAAACCACTGAAAAATATCTAAAAAGTATCTAAAAATATTACTGCAAGAGAGACAGACACGCAGTGCATGTCAGTATTATCATATTAATTTTATTATCCAAGAGTGGTGAAGATATTTGATATCGTACCATGATCTAGGATCTGGTGATATTATCTTGTCATTATGCGTAATAAGCAAGATGTACCGTATGCATGATGGGTGGTCGTGCACTGAACACCCTTTCCAGGAACACATCACATTACCTTCCCTCCAAACTAGGCGAGTTTATTGTACCAATAATGTGTTATTGTACCAGTAGTGATGTTAATACTTCTGTTTTCAGATGCTTAAAGCACCTGCTGGCATTATACTTTTAACGCAATACTGAACTACTATCGGGAACATGCAAATAATAGCGTAGAGCGTTCGTTGTAACGTTGATAAATAGTTTAGTTACGAGAACCTAGACCAGAAAATACTTATTTGCGATGAACGTTCAGTCATAAATCATCGCTTAAATGATTCTAACGCCGAACGATACACCAGTTCGTTCCAAAAGTCTATTTAGGATTTAGTCAATTTCAGCACGTTATCAAAAATTACGCATTTATTAAGCGGGGGTACCCGCTGTGTCCTTGAATACTGCGGAAACATCCAGAAATACACACGCTCTGAAGGACGAAGAAAATTGAGAGCTATTTGTACTTTTAAATATTTAACTCTAAAAGTATCCTTTCCTATAATGATTCAAGTGTAATACTGATATTTATTTACTGTTGGATATCAATTTTTAAAATTTTAATTAAATAAAATTGAATTTATATACCAACAATAAATATTCAGTTCATTATTAATAAAACCCAATTTTCGATACAGCGCAGAAATGAAGAATTATTTCAAACACTTTAGTTTGAAAAGTTTTAAAAGTTCAGCAAACATGTTCACTTGTCAGTACCTGGTCTGCCAGCGCGGATGCGGTGTGCCGCTACTGCGAGCTACCGGGACTGTCGACTACGCGTCGCGGCGCCGACGCAGCGGGCCCGGGAGGATCGCGCTACGCACGTCCGTCGGGGATGCGGTGCCGAGCCGCACTGCCGCCGCGCAGCCTCGCGCCCCCGCGGGCCGGGCGCGGGCAGCCAGTCCGCGCGCCGCGCGCGAGCGACGCGGCCCGCGGCGCCCGGGGGCGGCCCGCGGACTGCGCCCTTGCTACTGCCGCCGCCCGGAATTGCCTCGCTCCTCGAGGCCTCCGGACGCGCCGTATCGATCGACATCCCTCCCGCTCGGTTTCCCGCGAATGGCGGCCCTCTTCCGCGGGCGCGACTTCGAATCGGAAACTTTGGCGCGAAAATGGAAAGCGCGCGAGTTACGAATTTGCGGGTAACTTTGTTACACTTTGTGCGAGTTGTGTGTGTGTTCAATATTATTTTATTGAATGTTTTTATTTTCGTACTACCTGTCAAAAATGACGGTTATTTTTTGTCGGTCCCTAAAGAATAGATATTAAGTAAGTTCCTAAGGAAAAAGAAAAAAAAAGTTTTTAGTTACGAACAGACAGACAGACAATGAAATTATTTTACTGGGATTTATGAGAATAAAGAAATTGAAATATATTAAAATATTCAGATGAACTTATTGATCGAAGCAAATTTCGATATTTTATGAAATTTTAGGAAAAATCTTCAAAATAATATTATTTTGGAATCTAAACCAATAGAATAAGAGCCAGCTGGCTTCTACTCTATATACGCGCACCGGCTTAAATTTAAAGGCTTACAGTTTAAACTATCTTCATCAATTATAATCCAAGATGATACAACTGGCCCTTTAAACCGGTTAAACCTTGAAACCGGCCCTAGTAAACGAATCGCACCTTTTAATTAAAACAACATCGCATTTTGTCATTATACGACTTGTATTTATTAATTAAATATACTAAATAATTAAAATTTAAAATAAAATTAATTATAGCGTTAGACAATAAACTCTTTTAGTAAAGAAACATAACATGATATTTAAAACGTATGTATAATAAAAATGAATAAAAAAAAACAAGCGAGCCTTACATCTCACAATTAAAAATATCAATATATCAATCAAGCACCAACTGAAATTAACATCAAAATTTAAAAAAGCTAATAACTATTTATTTATTAATTAGAAAATACAAATAAAGAAAATGAATGTGCTTTATTTATTATTGAATCTGGCCGCACTACGTAGGTATCGTATATCTCATACGCATTTTGTTTAGAAATGTGTTTGGTCAAATGTTTTTATTTATTTTCATAGATGGCAGTAGATGTTGTCATACATATTGTATGAGAACTTTGAATAAATATTTAAAAATAATCACATAAATTACAAAAAATTTGAGAATTGAAATCATTAAGATATTATTTACATTAATGTAAAAAAAAGTATTTATTGGATAGTTTCGAAAATATAAGCCTAAATATATAAAAGTTACAACATTCACACCCTTGACACTAGTCTTGCAACGTATATACAAAATCAGAAGCATTGGCTGGTAGTGTGTATCTTAGCTGTGATGGCACTTGCTGGACATTGATTTATTTATAAACCACGATGTTTTTTTTGTTAAATGAAGTTGCGCGTGCCTTATTTCCTGTTACGCATTTCCGTCCTTTTTCACGAAATCACTGCCACAGATTGCAGGAAAGCGAGAAGAAAGATGTTACATATCAAAAATACATATTCGAATCAAACGAACATTAAAGTAAATCAACGGATACCTATAAATCTTTTGCAGGTAATAGACAAATGAAATTGATAATTTATAAAAACAATCGGGGACAAACAATTGCCAATGTTATTACAGCCCTTTAGAGTCTTAAGCTGGGTTTATTGGGCCATTCTTTCGAGTGATTTAGGCGATATTTCGGATTTTCCCGATAAAGTGGTCACAGTCTCAGTGAGTTAAGTCGATCTGAGTGGAAGACGATGTTCTCTGATCAGATTTTTGCACTACGCCAGATACGGAAAAGTTTTTGGCAATGAGTTCAATTTTTTTTATGAATTAGCAAAAGGCGAATGACAGCTGGTAAGATGGAAGTTAAGATTTTGTCTGAGAACAGGGTGAAGGAAAAGCTCCTTCAGACAATGCTCCCCTGTGTGCGGTAAGTAGTGCTTGTGTAAGAAATAATGGAGTATTCACACCGCGTGGTTTGATATAACAAAAGGTGGATTATGCATATTACAACAGGCACATGGATGGTGCCAAGTCGTTCAGAGCTTTATAAACCATCAGACATAGCTCTTCACACTTTCCTGGCATTTAAGTAAATGTAACTCTTTGAGGAGTGGCATGTTTCATCAGCGCCGATCATTAAAAACCCCCTGCAGTTTATGAAACTAATGTTTTGTCCGGAATTGTAGTAGTCCAGACCATTTGAATGGAATGACCATATGGTTCCTACTATATACAGACGACGCTGTGCAGGGTAATAGTGAAGATCTGCAGTGCCTGGTGGTTTAAATGTCCGATATATACATGGAGAGTGAACTTTTTATGAATGTTAGCAAATCGAAGGTGATGGTGGTCGAGAGAGACGAAGAGTGATGAAAGTGCGATGTAAGGTAAGCAATGAATGTTTGGAACCAGTGACCGAGTTTCTGTATTTAAGTAGTACATTTATTTACTAGCAAGGGAAGACGGAGAACGATATCGAAAGGAGTGTAACTGTGTGAAACTAAGTAAATTGAATCCTATTATACTATTAATTCTAATAGTAGATAGAATAAAGAAAGGATATCTGAGATGGTTTTACGAAAAAAGGATAGTCAATAAAAATTATAAAGCGCGTATTGAAGGTAGCAGAAACACAAATAGAAACAGGGGGTAAAAATATTAAATACTAATAATAAAGAGTTAGAACTTAATAATATGAATTTTTTATATTTGTAAAGCGATAAAGATAACATTCCTCTAATTAATAATCTAATAAAATTTCCCTACAATATTTTACTAAAAATTATCAGGTAAAACCCAAGATTTGTCAACACCCTCTATAGACCCCACCCCGTCTTCCTCTCTCCACTCAATTTCTTAATCCTTTTTTATAAGAAACTTAGTGCATGTTAGCCTTTAGTAGAGTAACACGCACGTGAAGAGTATTTTGTAAAAGTATTGGTTTGTAAATAATACTTTGGTTGTGGTGTGAAGTGTTTTTTATGTTATTTACATGCTAGTGTAGTGATTGTCCTGACGAAGAGACAAGCTACGTCTAGAAACCGGTAGACAAAAAAAAAATTTTAAGCGGTTACATTCTACCATAAATCAGAAACAGAAAGCATCCGAAGAAGACCTGGCATAAACAGATAAGCCACGATTGAATACTGGAAATGAAAAAGCAGTAAACGAATTTTTTTTTGAGATAAGCATACAGATTAGAACTATGTGCTTTCGTCAATACATTAAACACTGCACTGAAGTCCTTTCTGTATTAATTTCCTAGTTATATGGGAAAGCATATCGCGCGTCATTTTTTTTACAAATAAAGGGACTAAACAACATGAGTATTTTATGGTTTTTAGTATAAAAATAACTAACTCACGTGTGGTACCGGCATGTAGACGTGTTGAAAATATTAATGAAAAGGTGTTTAAAAGAGCACATAAGAGTGAAAATGTATTCGCTTTTTCCTTGTATCTTTAAATGAACATTCTGGCACTTGGTGCTTTATTAATTTCAAGTATTCAATTATTGAAGGACGACTTTGTTAAAAGCTGTACAATAGTTGAAAGCCACGAGGAAGATGAATTAATGTGGTCGAAGCGTGGTGTACCAGAATAAAAGAGTCTGGCATCTATCATCTTCGCCTAAGCCCCTGCGGGGATGTTCGTGGTTGGTTACTTTAATTAGATAAATCATTAAATAACTGAACACTTGAAGACAAATTACATTTTGTAAATTTGTTCAAATTCTGACTAAGCGGGAAGTGTTATGTAAACAGAAAAGCTAAAATAATATTCAGTAATAATGAAATAATTGAGCTTTGAATAAAGGTAAACATATTTTTATGTGAGGATTATGTTCATATCAAACATTGCAATTTAAAAGATTAACTGTAAAATTAATTAATTAAGCTAAACCGCATTTCAATTAGCTTAATGTATAAATATTTTCATCGGCATAAAGCACCATCGATTGTAGTTAGACAGGCCCTGCGACCAGCTACGTTGCAGCAGCTGGCCAACCATATAATCATAGACATAGACACAATCGATGATCGCAATCCATGTTATTTTGTCGAGGTCCCATGAAAAATTGATGATGATGACATGAAATTATTACATTTCAAATTCTATTGGCGTCCCTACAAGGCGACGAAATTTCTCCCGCCATAAATATTATACATGAAGGTATAAAAGCAAAGACAGCAATATCCAAAAAAAATGTTTTGAATGCAGCCATCAAGGATTACTAATTTAGAATGTATCTACTGCATTCGAGATTTTATATGAAATAAGTATAACTCAATCCCTTCAAAAATTATGTTTTCAAATCATTATTAACAGCAAAGTCAGCAATATCCTTGTAGCGATAAAAGCAAAGTTAGCAATATCCAATCAACCCCCAGGTATGTATCACATGTTAAAGTGGCCGTCTCATTCGATCTATTTTAAACTGAAATATTACAGCAAAGATAGCAATACCCAATTATGTAATAGCAAAAGCAGCAATATCCATATTTAAATGTTAAATATTTATTTATTGTAAAAAATATTTGTTTACACTTTCAATAAAAATAAAAATTACGTTTACATATGGAAAGCTGAGATGGGAATTGTTTTTAAAAGCTTATTTCCAAGGGTTTTTAGATTGATGTAGTGATTCAGTAGTGACAAGTTTTTTGTATTTATATAATTAATAGAAATGAACTATGTTTTCACCACTTTTTTATTGAAAATATCAACATGTTTCAGAGCCCATGGCCCCTTCGTCAGTATACAATCGTATATTAACAAAATTAAATTTAAATTTAAGTATAGACAATCAAAATATTAAAAAGTTATATATGGACAATGAATAATAATAAAGTACCTACTTAACACGAAAATAAATTTATACAAATAGTTTTATTTTATTTTTTTGTATTTATCTCAGAAACATCTCAGTTAGATGTTGCTGCCTTTACCCCTCGTATATAAACAAGTTTTACCATTTACCATTACCACAGTATAGTAAAGCATACAGTATTATATCTTCATACAAACAGCCGAAACGACACCCTTCGAAATCTCGGTATACTTCGAACTGCTCAGTCGCCGCAGGGCTGCAGTAACGTGCGGACGCAAGCAGTGTGAGACGTTCCCACGCATACATTTAGGTCAATTTATGGCACCCCAAACCATAAAGAGTCAGTCAATGAGCAGCCCTGGTGCGTTTTTAACCAAGTTTAAGTACCAAGCGGCCGTAGGTATTTATTTCAAGGACACTGCCGAGATAACATACTGTATGTATTTATTATACTGTGCCATTACGTTACACATTTATGATGGCCGCAGCAGCTGAGCAAGCTTTTACGCAGCTTCTCAACAATAAAGTAATCCAGGAGTAGTAATAAAGGTAAATTTCATTTTCTATATCTTGTACAGAGTGTAACGGAAATATTCTACAACGATTTACGAGTCGAAAATATTTCAACACAAATGTCCTAATATCTTCGAAGTTTTCTTTTTGATGTGTAACATCTTTCCTCTCGCTTTCCTGCAATATGTGGCAGTTATTTCGTGAAAAAGGACGGAAATGCGTAACAGGCAATAAGACGCGCGCAATTTCATTTAACCAATGAGCGCGCGCGGAGCACGCGCGATGGAAAAAAAATCATCGTTTGTAAACAAATCAATGTCCAGCAGGTGCCATCACAGCGAAGGCGCACACTCCCGGCCGATGCTTCTGATTTTGTATATATGTTGCAAGGCTGGTGTCAAGCGTGTGGATGTTGTAACTTTGATATATTTTGGCTTATATCTTCGAAACTATCTAAGAAATACTTAATTTTTCTTACATTAATGTAAACAATCCCTACCCTTAATGATTAACATTCTCAAATTTGATGTAATTTATGTGATTATTTTTGAATATGTATTCAAAGTTTTCATACAATATGTAGGGCGGCACACCGCCATCTATGAAAATAAATAAAAACATATAATTTATCAAACTCATTTCTAAACAAAATGCGTATGTACATATACGGTACCTACCTAGTGCGGCAAAATTCAATAATTAATAAATGCACATACATTTTCTTTACTTGTATTTATTATTAATAAATATATAGGCATTAGATTTTTTAAATTTTGATGTTAATTTCTATTAGTACTCAATTGATATTTTTAATTGTGAGATGTCAAATGTTACACATCATACGCGTACAGTGTAAGGCTCGCTTGTTTTTTTTATATTTCTGACTTATTTATAGTTGGATTATTATAAAAGTGATAAATGTCGAATATTAAAAATTCATTCGATTTAACACATGTCAAATAGACTTGCCGAAAGCCTGGTTGTCTGACAGCCCAACTTTAGCCTCGCAACATTACCAGGCGGGGAAATTATTGCCATGTCACGCATATTACGTTAAAGTGATATGCTCTATGTATCATTGCGTTGCTTGTGCTTATTTCGGGACCCGGTACAAAGCACACTTATTGTGAATAAGTCCTGTCTTCTGAAAATCGTAGATTGAAAATCTTTGCGACGTCTATTAAAATAATTTAAGTCGTCTATTAAGTCAATTTGCTAACGTCTACTCATTAGAGGTCCTATAAATATTAATGAAGTCTCATTTGAATGATAAAACAATAAGGATTAACATGATCAAAATTTCAAAAAGAGACCACAAATAATTGTTAAGAAAAAAATATATTTTTTAAATTTATTAGCTTTAAAAAAATAAAGGACGTAATTCTTTTTTATTCTTTTAGATAGTACATGATATTTGCTAAAAGCAAACATCAAAATGAAAAAAGAAACAATAAAATAATATATAGCGGATGTTTTTTCGATGAAGTATATCACATTTTATGCTATTAATGGCTCTGACACCGGTCACCGGACATACTATATATTATAAATTCATTACAATCTGCAAACTTACTTTTATTATTATATTTTCCTGCTAAAATGTTTATCGACTAAATCGTATACAGATTATGTTATCTCATAATAAAAGTCAATTTTTCACTTTATGTTTTATATTACACACGGAGAGTCAGTTCATTTTATGAAAGTCACTTGAATTAGTGTGAGTGCGTTTACAGTGCATTTACAAAAACACGCCAGATTATTTTTTTAGTAAATGATAAGACAGAAAAAATACTTCCTACTATTTTTTCAGTGTCCTCCTTAATATATGTTCTCCATAGATCAAAAAGTCCGGAGACAGCATTGTAATTATTGTACTTTATGAAGTGAAAATCAATGCAATAAATAATATACTCCAAACATTTCACGGATTTTAAATCGAATGTAAATTATCACAATCAATTTGGTTAATAATGTTACATTTCTGAGTGCCAATACATTAAAGGTCGATCCGCCAACCTACTTCTGGCTGTATCATGCATCATCACACTAGTATGTGTGAGGGAGAATGTAGCTGGCGTTCGGTCCAAATATCGCTGGATGTGAATATTCGATATAAATTCAATGACGTTCCGCGCGGCAGATTAAATATTCTGTGATATCAGGTCCTTACCTATAAAATTGCAGTTTTATATCGAAAAAGCCAAATACTTTTTTTTTATGTAAATTATATATTTAATCAATCGAATTATTGGCCATTTTTGTCGATGCACTTTTGTCATTTTAATGGATGTTCATTAAATTAAATCAAAAAGCCAAATATTTTTTTTTATGTAAAGTATATATTTAATCAATTGAATTATTGGCCATTTTTGTCGATGCACTTTTGTCATTTTAATGGATGTTCATTAAATTAAATCAAAAAGCCAAATATTTTTTTTTATGTAAAGTATATATTTAATCAATTGAATTATTGGCCATTTTTGTCGATGCACTTTTGTCATTTTAATGGATGTTCATTGATGCCTTTTTCATAACTCCTAAATGAACTCAGCGATCATGTCGATGTATTTAGTGATAGCATTGAAAGTATCAAGCAGAGGATCGCCTCCACACAGGTACTCACTCCAAGTTACAACTTGCATAGTAAATGGGGCAATCTGTAATGCAATTTAAAAAAAAAAATTCCTTTGTAAAAAGCTATCCAAATTCAGAAAAAAATGAAAATCAGTAGGTGCAAGATCTGGCAAGTAAGGTGGGTGACAGAGAGTCGAAGCTCCTGTAATTTTAAGACGATCCGTTGTGCAGTCTGTGGATGAATGTTGTCGTGGAGAAGTAGTGGACTACAGTCTCAGTTGTTTGATAGCGAGTTTGTCCATCATCGTTTTCAATTATTGACAGTATACCTCTGCAGTAATTGTTGTGCCAGATCTCAAGAAGCTGTAATGGATAATGCCGGCATTGGTCCACCGTACATTCAAAAGCAGTTTCTTTTGACTCGATTTGCGTTTGGGACATTGTTTGGCTGCCTCCCCTGGTTCCAACCACTGCGACGAACGTTTCCGATTATCTATATTAATTTCCACCGATTCGGAATTCCCTCATTTTTGTAACGACTCGACAAATGAAGGCAAGCCTCGATGCAAGTTTGCTGTTGTCACTGTGTACCCACTTTGCGAGTTTCTTTATTTTCCCAATGAATCAATATCGTTTTGTCACTTGCGTTGTAGGCTGTTGCTAATTCTGACGTGGTTTGAGATGAATCCGCTTCCATTTTGGCTTTTAAATCGTTATTATGTCGTCGTATTATCTCTGGTCGTCCATGGGCCACGTAGAGGTCGAAATTTCCAGATTGGAAGCGATCAAACCAAAAACGCACCGTGCTGTCATTCGCGGTACCTTTTGCATACACGTCGTTGATATCGCGTGCCGTCTGCGCAGCATTAATGCCACGATTATTTTCTTCATGGTCGCAGACCAGGATATCAAAGAAAACTCAATCGTCGGGAAAAAAAATGAATAAATAATTTTGAATAAGTAATGTCATAGATTTTATATGACATCCATTTGAATTTGGAATTCCATGTGAAATGCAAGTTCAATTATTATTTTTGGAAACGGCACCTAATCAAAAACTAACCCATAAATTTTTTCGCGCCTACCCCAAGCGTCGGGCTCGAAAATTAAACAATATTACATTTTTTCAATGAAAATTTGTTAGGTCACTTTTATCGACGCCACAAGTCTGCCTGCAAGGTTTCAGCTCGATTGGATCACAGGAAAAGGGTTAAAAATCGATACAAAGTTTTTTCGGCAGACAAGCAGACGCCACGGGTTAAAAGAAAGGGAGTAAAAATCCGAGTATACAACTTAAGTTACAACACAAAGTTCAGAATATAATTGACAGCTGTGAAATATTATACGTAATTATTTTCGCTGATATAAGAGCGCACAATATTTGACCCTGGAAATAAAATCAATTAAACTCCAGTTAAATGGTGGATTAATATGGCACGTGCCGGGTACCTACAGCTTAGACCACTTTTACGAAAATGTTTTAGGGTGGGCTAAATATTATCGTATTAATTTTATAAGCCAATGTGAATAAAGGGATATTGGAAGTACAAAATATACGAAATTGAAGATTTGGAATTTGAAAACAATAATAATAATAAGGGGGTGATTTTGAGGTAACTGCAAACATTTTAGGATAACTACAAATATATGAGGATACGAAACCAGGGCTCAAGTAAGACTGCGCCTAGCGATATCTAAAATTAGGACTACTTCTGAACACAGGAATTATGCATATCTTGCACCAAAACTATACAATAAACTATATTTAAACTTGTCGAATATGCAAACATTAACCAAATAAAGATTTAAACAAATTGTAACACATGGTTAGTGTCAGAAATAAATAGACAGGTGTTTTAAGAATCACTGTAACACGGTAATTGAAGTTTTTATATATTATTATTTTGTATATTTATTATATTGTATATTTTAATATTTTCTTGTATATTTATTTTTTATATATACACACAGTATCCGGTGACCAGTATCGGAGCCTTTAATCGCATAAAGTGTAATCAATTTTATCGATAAAACACTCCTTATGTGTTATTTTACTCCAGCTATAATGAAATGGCAGCCATTTCAATTTTTATATTACCCAAGCATAGGCGCGTGTGTCAGTTTACTAATATCAAAAGCCCGGTCGCCGAAAAGAGAGAATTTCGTACATTGACCCTTAGCTACGTATCCTTGTCGTATGCGTACAATTATGTTGCTATCACGCTCGCTCGCTGTGCCTGTGCGAGCGTGACAGCAACAATACATGACGTACGCGTACGATAAAGTTACGTAGCGTAGGGTCAATGTACGAAATTCTCTCTTTTCGGCGACCGGGCTTTACCCATGTAGAGGTCTTATAAATATCAAAGGGGTTTTATTTGAAAGATAAAACAATAAGGATCAATATGTGGTTAAGTACTTCACCAAAATTTAAAAAAAGAGACCAAAAATAATTGTTAAAAAAAACTTGTTTATTTTTTAACATATTTGCTAAAAGCAAATATCAAAATGGGAGAAAAAAACAGAAGAATAACATACAAGGGTGCTTTTTCGATGAAACTGATTATATTTTATGCTAATAAAGGCTCCAATACCGGTCGCCGGACACACTGTATATTATACTACATTTTCTCTCCATCTAGGTATAGATTATTCAGATAAATTTATTACGATCTGCAAACTTACTTTAATTATTATATTTTCCTGCTAAATTATATATCGATTATATCGTATGTAGATTATGTTATGTTATAATAAAAGTCTATTTTTCACTTAATTGTTTTATATTTACACACGAGGAGCCCGTTCATTTTATGAAAGCCATTTGCATTAGTGCGAGTAATAGTGCGTTTACAAAAATAATATTTTAATTTCTAAACTTGACATAAGCATACCTACATGTATAATAAATAAATATTTTTAATTTTTTATATCCACAAATAGTAAATTTTTCGAATGTCTATGTTTAACCGTAACTAAAAGCCAATACTGATCTCATTCCGTTTTCAAAATTAATATGATTTTTTTTTAAAATTATTAAATAAAATGAAAACAATATATGTAATATGTGCAGTTTATAAAATAATTAACATAATTACCGTCGAATGCATGTTTTGTATGTGTATGATAAACGATGATAGATGGCGCTATTGGAAAAAAAGTAATCTTGGTTACAAACGACCTATTTGTTACCACGGAACCTTGGTTTGTTTGTAACCTTGATTACCTCAAAATATGACAATCCTAATTTCGAATGTCTGTCTGTTCATAACTTGCTGGAATTACAACTACAACACTGATGATGACTAGCCGCTAATGAGTCGATGTTTCTAATCTCCGTAACCGTTGACATTTCACCCAAAGCGTTAACAATATTTTCTCTTCGAAATTAAACAAAGAAGACTCCCCCGAAGTTTGTTTTACTTCTAACTAAGACACATCGTATAATATTATCTTCATTAACGTTTTGGTAATTTATTTGCTTCATCATAATTTTTAGTGGATTGTAAGGTCAGATGGGATAGACCTCTTTCCATTTAAGAAAAACGATCGAGTTAGTATGTGTAAACCGTGTGTACGAGGCACATTGTTTATACCCGTAAACACTAACTCGACGAAACAAAGTGAGTCGTACGCACGGCTTACACATACTAATTCGATTGTCTTTCTTCAATGGAAAGAGGTCTACCTCAGCTTAGATTGCTTTATCTGGTGACCATTACCCAGCAAACAAAGGTAATATCTAAAAATAACCAATCTTAATACCTCACAGCTAATATTCCCAAAAAACAGCCTAAAAACAGAACCAATAAACTAAATTAATATGTTTTTGCTAAGCGTTTTGATGTGGAATAAGCAATAGCAGTCATTACTCTTTCACGCGAAGCGAACACATTGTTGGCGAGACATAATATATTTAAAATAAAATAAAACTTTGTTTGACATCACTGTATTGAATAAATACCTACTAATATTATTAACTGGTACGGCAGGTACTCTGTAGTGCAACACGATTATTTTAATTTAAACTAAACTGAACTTTGTAACACACACACGTTGAGTCAAAGTTAACACTACTATAGTTTCGAGAGAAGCAGTCATTATTAGGTGTATTTTATAAATTACATCTGATGGTGAGCGTAACTGCTCCTCTAGAAACTATGGCAGTGTTAAATTTAACTCAACTCATTACAAATTTCAATTTAATTTAAAATAAAATTCCAACTAGTTTCAGCTCAAAGCTGAACATTCATCAGGGTTGAATATTTACTAATTTAAAACAGAATTATAAATAATGAAGAAAGCATTGAGGAGACAAAGAAGTAAAGAGAGAGAGAGAGAGTGGATATGGGTAGGTGTAGAGAATTGGAAGGGGAATATATGCAATAAATCTATGCAATATATTTATTTGTTTATTAAGTAAATTAAGTTTATTTATTTTAATGATTTCCACAATGCTCAACGCTTTCTTAATTATTTGTAATTCTGTTTTTGATTAGTATATATTCAACCCTCATGAAGGCTCAGGTCTGAGCCGAAACTGGTAGGTAATTATTAAATAATGTGGTGTCGAATAAAGTGTTACTTTACAGTAATTATATATAACACATTATTATATTTTCATTAAGATTGCCTGTCATTAGTCCTGTAATCGACACTCGGCAAAATAAAGTTTATAAATTTAATGTTCAATGTTACAAAATGTTAGTGGTGGAATAATTCAAAATTATGAAAACATTACGGAAAAAAACACGTTTTTTATACTGTCAGTTCAGTGTCATAACAAACAGAAGCCTTCTAATACGTAAATTGATTAACAAAGAATTTCCGATAATTCAATTGAATGGCTTCCAGTCTGAATTTTCGAACGGATTTTCGCATATTTGATGTATTGTGTATTACACGAGGGATGTGAAACAAAACAACCCCTATGCAGCTGACCGAAATAGTGTTTGACGTGGTTGGAATTAATTAGCTAAAGTAGTGGCGATTTCACAATTGATCACTTTTATTGAAAACATGTCCGTGTATTTTAGAACAATTGAATTAAAAGCTTATCAATTTTAAAATCTCTCGCTATAAACTCATTTACAAATACACATGTTTATTCCAATTTCGTTATTTCAATAAAAAGGTAATGTTAAAATAAATCAATATGTTGCGTCTTCTTTTTCTTCAGCCTTCTTCTCTCCACTGCTGGATATAGGCCTCTTCTATTGATCAAAATTTATTTTGAAATCATTTAACCATATAACTTTTAAGCACATACCATTTAACCACATAATCACAATCAAATACGTACTAATATATTTCTTTTAAATTAGTCGAAAATGACGAACTATAAGTATATATTTCGGCCGCCAGTTAAGGCTGGTAGAACAGCGCTACCTAGAGTAGTGTCTTGATGACTCTTAAGAATCTTATACCGCATTATTATATTATACCACATTATTATTTGAGCCATCTGGTATCGTTAGTGACGGACATTGTTACGTAGAGGATTCATACTTCGATTAATGATTAATACCAATGACAAATGCGATATTTTGATTAATGATTAATATCAATGACAAATGCGATATAGTAATGTATTCACTTAGTACTTTTATTTTTCAATATACTGAAATATAAAAAAATCTAAATATTGAAAACAAAATCCAGAAGAATCCTAGAGAATTTTATTAAAAAAGGATAAAATCAATGTTTTCATTCTATTTCATAATAATTTTGAAAACGGAATGAGTTTTTTTTTATAATATATGTAGGTACCTATGCTTATGTTAGGTTTAGAAAACAAAATACTATTTATATTTATTTTTTACCTATGATTTACTAAAAAAAATAATGTTACAAATTTTTGTAAACGTACTGTTACTCTCTAATGCAAGTGGCATTCATAAAATGAACCGACTTTGTTATTTTTATTCTTTTATTTTATTACAATTATATTACAATATTACAATTATAACTTTTATTTTATTACAATTATATTACAATATTACAATTATAAAATTCTTTGCCTTCAGTAGAATCGGTAAACAATTTAATTCGGCCCGCAATTCATTTATTTCACTTAATCATTATATTTACTTATTTTTTAATTAATCTGGAACTTAATTACTTACATGTTTGTTAGCAAACGAGCCGCTCATCTCACTAGGATGAATCTGTGCCGAGATGACGCCAGTTTTACAACAAAATGAGGACAAAATACTATATAATATTTAATTTTTGGAAGAATAGTTGTTCTGAAATAAGGTTAACCATTTGTGGTTACATATTAATTTAATTAAAGAAAAACAAAATAGCTTTTTCACCACTTTATTAGTAAAATATCAACATATATCGAGAACAATTAACACAACAACTAGTACCTACATTCAATTTAAATGTAGATTTATATTATGAAAGGATTAAATAAAAAAGTTGGAAGTGAAGTGAAAATTAGAATAATTAATTAGGGAATTACATATTCATTAGAGGGGAAATAATGGTTAAGTGAAAAAATATTCAAAAGAGGATTGTTTACAAATTTTACCAATCATTAATTATATTTGACTTAATAACTTAATTTAACGCTTTGTCTTATTTCAAGAATTTCTAAATTGTGTATCTGCGAAACCTTAAAACTGAATGCTAATTTTTAACCATGTATTAAAATCAAATATACGATCATATTCTAATAAATTATTTGAAAATTCCGCTTCATTATTGGTATTTAAGGCTCTGAGATTAACCCTAACTTCAATGATTCTAATAGTTTTTCTAAGAAAAAAATAATTGCAATCGTTACATTTAAGTTGAAAAATAGCTGGTTTATCGGTAGAAGTATCGCTATCTTTGTTATGAAGAATGTATTTTTTCAGTTTCTTATAAGTATAAAAAGCCAGTTGAATTGTATCAGGTATATTTTTAGTTATTATTTTTGAAAATTCATTGTTTAGAAATAAGATTCTACGCCAGTGTTTATTTTTCCTTTTACCAGGATAAGTGTACAGTTTAAAACAAAAATTAATAATATTTTTAATTGATAATTAATTATCTATTAATTTAGTAGAGTAACCATTCTATAGTACTATATGTTTTATAAGATTTAATTCAGAAGTATAATAATTAATATCAGACTTGTTATGAATATATTAATCATAGAGAGGAAAGCCACAAGCTTTGGAGAAAAGGTTGAATTATGTATGACAATTTTAATATTTGTGTATTTGGTTTTACATTTTTTATGGTACTATTTACCGTGTGCACATCGATCAAGATGTATCCTAATCTTACAGCAGTTAACTTTAAAATAATTCTTCTTTCAAGAGACGCTCTACAGCGTGTTTTAGTTATTATATCCTTCAGAGTGTATTTTCCCTCTGCAAAGACCACCCCATGTAGGATTAACTTTAGACATTTACGGTTGGATAAATACTTGATTGCATAAAATAATCGAAGTCCTCCGTTGGCTTAAAGTGTAACCTCTTCAAAGATGCGCGACATAATAAATTATTTAATCTCGACCCGGTCGTGTAACATCGACTATGATGCAATGTAATGGAATTTACTTTAAAAATATGTACAGTGCGTAAAAATATTGATATTTTTACATGTATCATTTAAGAGCACGAATAAGGGGATTTGGTCGGCAGAGGGATATAACTAATTAAGACTCATAGTCTTGTCTCGCAGAGACGAAGCTAATTATATGGGAAATATGTATGGAAGTCTTTAGAGGGTGGCCACAGGGCTTACGACAGATAAATAAATAAATAAATAAAAATTGTAATATGTGGATTTTCTTACTTTGGAATCGGTTAATGTTGCATTGTGTAAAGTGATGGCTTAAGGGGGTGGGGGGGTAAGGTATTAAATTTTTTATTGCATTTTATTTCAAATTTTTTAAGAATCGCAAGAATATTGTGTCAAAATTTCTATTATATCAGAGCAAAATTGACGAAGTTATGAACATTTGAGCGATGCTCAGACTAATTTTCTATACCTGCTCGGATATCTGAGGGACGCGCTTTCCTGATGACTACCGGATGCGTTTTGAGACAAATGGAAAAGTTTTGAGACAAAAAGATGCTCTGGATCTTCTTGAAGAAAGCTTTTTGCTATATGGACCTGGCATCGATGACTATGTGTAAGTATAAAACAATTGTCGAGATTTATTTTGAATTTTATAGACTGCAAAACTTTAAAGCGTTTTTCTGAAACTTGTATTTTTGAAGTCCGTGTACGCTGTAACTCAAAATCTACTGGACCGATTGTTTTGAAATTTTTCACAGTACTTCTTCACGTAATGCATCAGGTAACCCCGGGAGCTATTTTTTTTTTGTTTGAAAGATTTGAAAAATCGAAAAAAAATAATCTCGGCGTTATCTCGAGAAACATCTCCTTTAATAGTGCAATTAGATTTTTTTGTTTCAGATGATTCTGTTTCGATGTACATCGATGTACACCGCAAAACAACTTTTTTTCGAGGTGCCTCCGCAGATTCACTGCCAATCGATTAAATATAAATATTTTGAATTGAAATTTTTTAAAAATAATGTTAAAATAATGTATTGCTATATAAAAGTTAAGTACACAAACTACATGTATCGCCAAAAAAATCTTGAAAACATGCTTTTTTCACCGAATTAACCTTACCCTCCCCCCTTAAAATATAATACACGGCGATGTAATACAGGTCATAAGGCATGTGGCCCTTGCCTTATGACCTATATTACCCTATAATCACCCTATAAAGACTATAAATGTCATATAAATAGCTTCGTCTTTGTGGTTCTATATTCTATAATTTATCTTAGTTAGTAAAAATAATAGTTTGACGTGCTTGTTTGTAACAGCAATCTAGTAATCAAGAAGTCGGGAGTTCAATTTTCTACCTCAATCATATCATTAACAAGCGTGTTCTTCTTTGATTAATGCGCTTTCTTCAGGCTATGATTTATTCGTAAATTGGTAAGGATGTTGATGTGCTGTGTATTCCAAGTCAATTAAAAAAAAAATTATGTGAAAGTCCTAATTATACTATGATATATTATACTTTAGATTGTTTGTGATATGAAAATATTTTTAATGCGTATTTTATCCAAAATATTATATGCAGTCTTCAAGGATTACTAGATTATATGCTGAATTCGATATTTTATAGGAAAAATGATATTCGAAGGGATAGAAAAATAAAATCTATAATTCGGTATATTTTAAATTAATAATCCTCACTCTAACTAGTAACTGCAATCAAAAAAATGTTTTTTTGATATTGCTGGCTTTGCTTTATACCCCACATATATATAAAAATTTAGAAACTCTTAGAACCGCCAGGCCATTTACTCTACTTACTATAAAACTTAATGTTTGTCTGTCTGTCTGTTCTCTATACAAATCTACACCGTTTGCTGAACCAAATTTTGCATACTTATTTTTAAGAACCTGGCGGGTAACATTTTCATAGCCATTTTCTCCCCGCTAACACATTTTTTATACAAATCTGTATTGTTTGACATATCTGACTCAAATTTAGCATACTTATTCTCTAGGACCCCGAGGAAAACGTAGATCACATATTCCTCCTCCCCTGATATATTTTCTATACAAATCTATATCGTTTGACAAATCTGACCCAAATCTTATTCTTTAAGACCCGGCAGGTAACATTGGCGATATTAAATCCCAATGGGGTATCTTAAGGACTTTGTATTTGTATGAGACTAGTAGGTAGGTACTCTACATTGTCATCTACATAACGTACGATATTTTTTTGATAAGATTCACTGTTTGCTTATTGTGTATTTTAACTTCTATTATTTTTAGGAAAAAAAAAAGTAATTTTCAAAGTGATGTCATTTTCACAAAAAAATTCGAAACGCTACACTATAGACATCACTGTAGACATCATTTACTTTTACTTTTTTCAATGAAGGTAAAAAAAATATGTGTAATTGTTAAGTCATATTTTTTTTTGATTTGAATATATTTATTGCTGGCTCATGGTGTTGTCTCCTAAAAGACGAAGAAGAAGAAACAACCAAAATTGAGTAGATACTGACGAAATGACAGTTTGAACAATTGCAAAATAAACAGAAAATTTAATAATCCAACGGTAAATGACTAAATTGTTAAAAATTAAATTTAATTAAAAATTAAATTAGTCAAAATAATTTATTTAAAAAGTTACAAAGCGAAAATGCACTGTTCTGCATCTGAATATTCATTCAAATTATATTCTTTGAGCACGTCTAGCTTGAATTACGCTGTTCGATGGCGCAATAAAGAATGCATGTAATAAATAAATGTCACTTATATATGCATAATATGGGTATCACTGCAGCAGAATAAAATCGGTGGACATATTCGTATTACAAAACACTGTCACATTTTATGATGCTATCTTGAATTTATTACTTATTAATTAAAATGAAATTCAGTTGTGCTGCTAAATCAGGGAGGGCCACATCGAAAATGAAGTGTCAGTTACTTTAAAAATAATAAATGCTAAAGGTAACAAATAATCTACTTACTACTACGAAATAATATACGAGTTATTACACAAAAGATGTGAAATATTATTTAATTTTCGAATATTATAATTTCGAACGATTTTTATAAATAATATATATTTTTTAAACAGGTACCTATATTTTACATATAACAGTCACAGTATATAGATTATATATAATATATATATATATATAACCCAACCAAATAATAAAATATATAGACATATATAGATATTATATAATATAATTAAAAAAAATTTTTTTATATATTGCATTTTTTTATACTTGTTTAACTGCCTCCAGAAAAGTTGATAGAAACTATTGATTATGTATAAAAGAAAAATATATATTTTTTATATAATTAATAAACCAATAAAAATTATTTGGCTAATTTTGAAGAAAATATATTTTTAAAGAGTATTATTTAAATTGGCCCTACAAATAATGCCAATACAATTTCGAAATTAGTAGTTACTTACTTAAATTGATGTAAGTTTTACAATATCAAAGAAAGGAAATAATATTTATGAAACAGCACAAAAAGTACGCTTGGATATTTTATTGATTTTGTTATTTCAAACAATAAATTTTGTAATCAATTAGTTAGATTATGTGGATTTGTAAATAATTAATTGATTATGTAGCAAATTGTATGATTTTAATACACTTCCATAAAAACCATGAACTAAACAAATACTTAATCGTTGATATAACACACCATTTTAAAGACTTTTGCTTTGTTTCCTTTTTGCCGAAAACCGTGCTTGACTGACGAATTGAGTACATTTAATTACTACGCAGTCGATGAGTCACTATTGATTGTGTCATTACCTATATATATATATATATATATATACATAATTGTGTAATAAGGTCTTTTTAATTACACTTGATGATGAGGAAGGCTTTATCTATTGAAACTAAAGTAGTGAAATCATATATATTGCACTCATATATGTTGCACCAAAAGTAACTGCTAAATCATTATGAGGGGAAAACCCACCTACGAAGTGCGAAAAAGGGCAATATTTGTGATTTTTTTTGAGAAAACCTACATAAATTATGATATTTGTATCATTTCTACATGTTTGAATTTGAAATAATGTTTTTTAAGAAAAAAATCTGGGTTTATTATGCCGATAAAAAAAACTATGTCACTTAAAAAAAATCCTACAACAAAGATTAGATAATTGTGCATATAATAACCACTAGAAATTTCAAGTTGATCGGTTCAGTGTTTGGCGAGATATTTTGGTTACGATTTTCAAAACATGGTTTCTAGAAAAACACGTTTGAAAATTGAGCAATACATGAAAATAAACAAAGAGATGCCACTATAATCAGGTGTAACATTGTTATTTTTTAGAATTTTAGCTTGAAATTTTCACCAGATATTCTTAAGACCTCAAGCTTTAAGAAAATGCGATTTAAAAATCGATTTTTTCAAAATGTCTAGGTAGGTATTCCCCCTTAATGAACTTAATTAATGTTGAATATATGTGGTATTTATCTTTTACTCCTGTTATACCTGTTACGTCCGTAAAAATACATTTTAGTAATGGGGTTGTTGGTCCCGTGCCTACCCCTAGAACGTGGAGATCTCCGAGAAAACCTGAAGAGAAGCCCTGTTTTATGGAAACTATAAAATAAATAAACCGGCTCTCTTACAATTTTATTAGAGAATACTCTACGCTATGTGTGATTTTTATAATCTCGTAAAGTCAGGCCATTTCATCGTACTTATGTACTTAGCAGGGGCGTGCAATGACAACGAGAAGCGTGACATTTTCTTAAGCATATATTTTGAAAAGAAACCAAAATAAGACATTTATTATATATGTACCTATTAATTACTTATTATTATATATTACTTATTATTATACTTACTTATTACTTATTATTGCATAATTGTCTATACATATATTTGTTACCTGATGAATATGTACATTTTATCGTATAATTCTCTGTAAATGTAAAATATAATGATACTCCTCTCCTACACACGAGTTTATGTCACTCATGTAGAAGTATCCATCATAAGTAACAATCTCTACCTTGTAAAAAAAATGTATTTGTAAAAAAAATAAAAATGTGACATTCCCATCACAATAATTACATATTATTCACATTTTAATATTTCATTTTATTCTGCCAGATAAATATTTAATTTCTTTTTTTACAAATAAAGAAATTAAATATAAATAAAAAGTCATGCTTCTTGGTCTCACTACTTACCGTCAATGCATGGCTACTATTCAGGGTTGTAGTTAGTAGTTACACGGCAAAAAAAGAAAAAAACCACATTTAAAATAGTACATTTCTATTGAAACTCAGAACCCATTAGGAAATTTTGTTTGAGATGAGCTCATTCTTCGGTACGATATTAAGCTTCGAGGAGTCAATCATCATGATTTTTATTTATATGTTAAGGAATTGTACCACCCTGTGAGCCTCACATTTGGTTAAATTGGGTGATTTTTTACACGGAGGTAATTAACTATTTTTTATTGACACATATTAAGGTACTTACTTAATAATTACGTTATTGGATTTTTTTAAATATAGATGCATACAGGACAACGTATCACATGCAATACAGAATACGTATCACATCAATATTTTTACTATTATTAAACTAAGCTAAAGGCTTGTGCTATGAAAATAGGACTAATTTGCTAGACTGGAGTGAGATTCGAATCCGCGACCTTTGGATCCTAACCACAAGACCCCCAAGCTACTCTACTACTACTACTACTAATTATTATTTTAAAAATCCCGCGTCATGTCTATTTCCGAGGAGCTGCCCAGCTGTGACTGAGATGCAATATTCCCAAGTGCACGTTTGTCAGAAACAGAAAAAAAGATGATGAACCTACTTATTTCGGAAAAATATCTAAAAGTATATTTTTTCCGAAGAACTTCCCAAATACACAAACTGGTTCACTTGTTCTAATCGTTCATTTTTTTTTTAAATAGAAATGCGAACACGGAATTCGTGTCACATCAATATTCTCACTATTTTCAAATTAAGCTAAACGCTTGTGCTATGAAAATAGGACTAACTTGCTTGTCTGGAATGAGATTCGAACCTGCGACCTTTGAATCACAAGGCGAGAGTCCTAACCCCAAGACCAACAAGCTACTCAATTCATTGCTCACTATTTCATCACTCTTTGTCACTCTTTCGCCACAAAACCATCAAATTCGATTTGCCTAAGTTCACTGTCCGTGCATGCACCGGACTTTCTAACTACCAGGCACTGCAGATCAACTTTTTTTCGTTTAGTTTTTATAATTTTATTTGTCTAGTATTAATATTTTTTTAATATTCGTATCGGTTACTTTCATTAAAAACAGATTTACAGAAAACAGTCATAAATATTGAAAAAAATGCACACTGCGGTCGCTTTTCTACGTAACTAATTAGGTAGGAATTTACCTGTAAAGTATTAACTAACTAACTAGCTAGCTCTGTTTCTACCTGTACCTACACGTACGTATATATACACTGTCGTCGGAAAGTTTAAGTCCTGGCACAATAAAGATAAAAAATTGAATTTTTTAATCTTTTCTTCTTCTTGGTCCATTCTTAGATATTCTAAACCAGGACAGATTTTTCCCTCCGAATCCTCTGCGGCCTTCAAGCTTTCCTTCGACAACCAACTGAAGTAGGGTATATTTTTCCCTGCGTGTGACCAAAACACAATGTCTTAGGAGATTGATTGTGGGAAACAATTCTCTTTGGACATTGGCTCTGTGTAAGACTACAGTTTTAGTTATCGTAAACATATTATTTAACATTAGAAAAATTGCAATGTTTTTGTACAAAAATAAAATAAAAAATCAAAAAATGTATTGAATAAAAACTGTTATTCATCGAAAAACCTGCCTTTCACTTTCACAATTTTACTCACTTAACGTGGCACTTTATAAAGTAATCCTTTATTATTACGATGAATACGTATACGACACAAGTTTTTCTTTAGAAGTATGAAGGGGTCGTGTAACTTTTCTGTCCAGTTCGTGCCATAACAGTTCAATCGAGTTTAGGTCGGCTGATTGCGGTGACCACATCACGTTTCTTAACACACCTTTATTTTTCTGATATTATAGACATTATCTATAGGTATAATTTAGTCTTGCAACTCGTATATTGTCAATAAAGAGTCATTTAATCGAAGTTCGGGCGGCAAGATATTTCATTTTATAGAGATACTAGCTGTGCCCGCGCGGCTTCGAACGCGTTGATTTTTAGTACACTGTTTGGATCGTCATAGAACTTTCGCGAACCTTCTAGAACATTCTCCTTCCAGAACTTTCAAGAAATTTGTCGAATGTACAGGAACCTTCTAGACACACCGACACATTCCGCCACTCAGTTAAGAACCTTATAGAACTTTCGGGAATTTTCTAGAACCTTCTCCTTCCAGAACTTTCTAGAGCAGGTTTTTCCGGAACCTTCTAGACTCACCGACATAGTCGGCGCGCCTATTTTGAAACAATCTAAAGCATTTGCGGCCTTCCCATAACAAAACAATGTGCTAGAAAGCATATTTTCGTCACCAACTCTCACCCACGCACAGCCACCCCCACAAAAGTCGCATATTTTCGATGTGACACCAAGGGCTATCCACCACCATAACCACCGGTGGGTGGTTGTGGCTGGTCGTGGAGAAAACTTGGCGGGTAAGGAAACACGTTTATATATATATATATATATATATATATATATATATATATATATAAATTCATTATTTTTTTTATGTGACTTTTTGTATTTAGGTTACCATAAATTTTTAATAGATCTCGAACTCCAGTACCCGGAAGTAACTCCGAGCCATCATCGGACCACCACAATGCTTAACAATCGGTACATTGCAGTTTGTGAATACTTTTCTGAGGAAGAACGGCGTTCGTGCTTTCTTCATTTTTTGCCAAATGTTTCAATTTAGGTTCGTCAGCAGAAATCGTCTCAGAAATCCACTGCTTGGTGTTTATTGCCGATGACTCAGACCCCATTATTTTAATTTATTATTATATGTATAACTTATGACATGCCTTTATTTAACTCTCTGTGTCTGTTTGTTATGGTGGAATATTGTAATTGATTTTCCACCACCTTCTGGCTAGAGATCTGAAATTTTCAACGTTTACGTAAAGTGGATGAGTACACATTATTGAATCATTTTTGACATGATTTGGTCATTATTTAGATTAAAATTAATAATTTTCCTTTATTATTGCGTAATGTTTAGCTTAATGCTCAGCCACATAATTTATGCAAGGAAAACGTATAAAAGCATGTCTTCAAAACTTTTATTTTATTTGTTCATTACATGCTTTTATTTAACTCTATTTGTCTACTTGTTTGTTGTAGTGGAATATTGTAATTGATTTTTCAACAACTTTCCGACTAGCTAGAGATCAGAAACATTCAATATTTCGTAAAGTGGATGACTATACATTATTAAATCATTTTTAACATATTTGGTCATTATTTCAATTAATATTCATAATCACGTCACTCACATCCAAATTATTAATTAATGATTTCGTTGTCTGTCTGTCCGTCCATTCGTCCCCGTAACTTCGTTTAATTTGTTTATTTAAAAGTATTCTTACCATCAATGGTGCAGGATTGAGTCGTTCTGTGTTTAATTGGACCGCCATTCAAGTGCCGTCATCCATCTATTGCGCTTCGACATCAATACCAATCGTTTATTATCAGCCTTGGAATATTTCGATGTTAATGACTGCTTTATGTCGTAAATCTCACTATTGCAATATTCACCGCCGTATTTAAAATATTTAATTCCATAACTAAATCGGTTTCTGTTTGGCCTTCATTGTGTAAAAGTGAGGTTTTTACGATTGTTGACGTATTACTTGATAAATTTTAGACCTTCTTCGTGTTTTTGTACCTTGTCAGCTCTCCCAGAGGTTGGTGATCTCTTGTGCGAAAATCTCTCTGTCCTGCGTCGCTCAGAACAAATCCAAAACCTGTCTCATTTTGGTCCACTCTCTGGTGTTGCGCATCCAGGACATTTGTCTCCTACCAACTCCGCGAAGTCCTTCTATCTTGCCCTCGAATATTAGTTGGAGGAGGCGACATTTATCCCCACGTAGACCTCCCCTTATTTATTACTCTAAATTTTAATTAGGTGAACCACGACTTATCTTCTGAAAAGGTTAATTATACAAATAACTGTCAAGGACGCTCCTGAATTTTGAACTGAAAAGCATCGTTTACCTTTACTGTTAAGACTAGAAATAGATATTTCAGGTTTGACGCACATTTAATCCCTCACCTGTGGGAGAACCGTAAGTTTTGAGGCAATAACGAAACGTAGACCCATTATTATTTATATAATTAATACAAATAAACTTAGTTTACACCACTTTTGTATTGAAAAATATCAACAGAGCCCTTGGCCCTTCGTTAAAATATTAAAAAAAAATTATATATAGAAAATGAATAATAATAAAGTACCTACTTAACTTTATTATTATTCATTTTCCATATTTAATTTTTTTTTTAATATTTCGACTGTCTATACATCGATTTTTTTTAGTACACAATTGTCCTGTATATGTATACAATCCTGACGAAGGGGCCATGGGCTCTGAAACATGTTGATATTTTTCAATGCAAAAGTGGTGAAAACTAAGTATATTTTTATTAATTATATTAATAATGTCACCACAAAATATGTTGCTGTTTTTGAAGAAGAAGCTATTATTAGTTTATATATTTCCTGGATTGGACGGCGATTTTTTGGATGAAAATACGTGCTATTATAATCTAGAAGACGCACATGTTCCAGTAGGTTTATTAAAATTTTCCGAAATGTACTGAAACGACTTGTTTCAGAAACATTGTCAGATAACATTTATAAATCTCGATATTAAATTATAAAAAAGATGATTATTAAATTCGGTGAAATACATTAACTTTGTTACCTATATGTGAGTATAGAATATAGATATATATATATATATATATATAATATATATATATGTGTTAGTTCTAACTACTTTGGGGGTAACCAGCGTCAAATTCTGGTCGTCAGGACCAGTCGTCTGCCGACGTTTCGAACAGATCTCACTGTTCATCTTCAGGGCGCCTTGTCGATGAGCTGCTTCTCCAAAAAGCGTACAACCGTTTGGGTCCGGAGCTCATCGTCAAGTGAAAGTTTGAAAAATTCTGCGACAGGTGTTTGTGGAGGAGTGGGGGTACACCAGGAGGGGGTTAGTACGCTTTTAGGGGAGTACGCTTTTTTGGATGAAGCAGTCAATCGACAAGGCGCCCTGAAGATGAACAGTGAATCTGTTCGCGAACGTCGGCAGGACGACTGGTCCTGACGACCAGAATTTGACGCGGGTTACCCCCAAAGTAGTAGGAAACTAACATATATTGACCTGTGAACGCCTTAGATTTAACATAATATATATATATATAATATATATATGATATATTATTATAATATATATATATGTATATATATATATATAGTATATATATATATTTATATTATAATATATATATATATATAATGTATATAGATATATATTAATATATATATATGTATATATTATATAATATATATATATATGATATATATATATTATGTATATATAGATATTGTATATATATATCCTATATATATATATTATATATATATATATATATGTTAAATCTAAGGCTTTCACAGGTACAATATATGTTAGTTCTAACTACTTTGGGGGTAACCCGCGTCAAATTCTGGTCGTCAGGACCAGTCGTCTGCCGACGTTTCGAACAGATCTCACTGTTCATCTTCAGGGCGCCTTGTCGATGAGCTGCTTCCCCAAAAAGCGTACAACATTAACGGCGTCGCTGGAGAAACCCACTCCTCCACAAACACCTGACGCAGAATTTTTCAAACTTTCACTTGACGGTGAGCTCCGGACCCAAACGGTTGTACGCTTTTTGGAGAAGCAGCTCATCGACAAGGCGCCCTGAAGATGAACAGTGAGATCTGTTCGAAACGTCGGCAGACGACTGGTCCTGACGACCAGAATTTGACGCGGGTTACCCCCAAAATAGTTAGAACTAACA
>JADDOH010018647.1:0-25922 GCA_016648135.1 Agrypnia vestita
TTCAGCTCGATTAGATCACGAGAAAGGGGTTAAAAATCGATCCAAAGGTTTTTCACCCGGCATGCCGGCAAGCAAACAAGCAAGCAGACGCCACGAGTTATATAAAGGGAGTAAAAATGTAAATGTTCGTTTGTACAAAGTCGATTATCTCTGAAAGGTCTTCACCGATTGCTTGGCACAACATTGCATTCAAATACGAGGAAGTTTTTGTATAACTACCCCCCAGATCTATTTCTGTACAAATCTACATCGCTTGACCGATTGGACCCAATTTTTGCATACATATTCCCGATGGAAAAAATTGGACACATTTCTTCCCTAGACATCCTATCCAACCCAGCCTTTATTAAATGGAAACATTGTTTTAATTAGAGACTTTACAAAACAATGGAACCTTTGTTTTCCCCCACAATTTTAAGTCGTGCAGCGCCGGGTACGACCAGCTAGTATTTAATAAAACTCGTAGTTTAAATGCAGTGTGATTTTGATTTTAATTTAAAAAAGTCATTTTCAGAGAAATTCTTCGCTAACTTAATGCATATTCTTAGAATTTCTGATTATTCTGGATGCTTCTGCCGCATATCTCCAACTTCTCTGGCTAACATTTCGGACCATGAAAAGCTGATCGGGTCGAGCCAAAAAGTAATAAAATCAAACTAGCCGATACACTGGTAGTAATCCAGGAATAGATAGGAATATTTACATATGCACAGATATACCTTATTTTCGAAACGATATCGTGAGTAAGGTATGTCTGTAACACTCGCCTGTCGCAGCCACAAGAACCCTGGTAATTGAGTCTGCAACTAAACAATAATTCTCATCGTAAGGGCGACTGTCAGCCAAGGATTTTGAATGCTGTGAGTACAAAATATTTTACAAACAGTCATTTTCATCAGAAAAGAGCCTATCTACATGTCTGACAATTATGTGCAGGCTCTGTGTATCGATTTGTATCTCTTATGTAATGTGTTCACGCTCAAGCTATCTCTTGAAACTCGATACTTACTTTTTAACTGTATATGTTTATAAACTTAAAAAAATCATAATAGAAACTTATAGAAATTAAACTTACGATTATTAATATTTTTTGCATTAATTCGAACAATTTAATATTCACAAAAGATGGGGTAACACCCACTTTAGACCCCGCCCCCTCTCACTCTCTTTCGGTAGATCCCTGATGGTTCATTAGGCTAATCAGTGCATGTTTGTCCCTGATAAGACTAACACGCATGTGATCAATTGTTGGTGGAAGTGTTACAATACTATGGTTGAGGTGTGTAGTGTTGTGAATGTAGTGGTGTAGTGTTGGTCCTGACGAAGAGACGGGTACGTCTCGAAACCGGTAGACCTAAAATCTGGTAATGGTTTTTACAAAGTTAACTAACAATCTAAAATAAAAGTTAGACGCCTTAACTTTTTAAATAATGAATTTATGTTAATTTTTTTGTGAATATTGGCGTCGCGGGCTAACTTGGATATAAAAGTTTCTACATTAACGTTGGAGTTAGAACAATGGCGTAGCATGGTACGGCTGGCTATTATTACATCTGACTTGTAGTGCTTCCATCACGTTTTAATGTATTAGAGTGGTCACTTAATGCACCTTTATGAGCTCTACAAAGGCACTCTGACCCTTTTTACTTGGCATGTTCCTCGAATTGCGGAATAATGAAGTGAGTCAGGTTTGATACATTGTTTTCCGAACCCACCCCCTGGCCGCCCTCGCGCGGGGAGGGGATAATGGACGCACCTCTCCCCTCCATAGTTCGGGGCCACGCACTAAAAGGAACCGGGAAAAGCTTTTAAACAATAAATCACACTGGAACTCCTCAAAATCTGCGGATCGCCCCCAGAATGTTTACCGTAGAGGTGCCGAAGGAACGCGCGAAATACTCTACAAAACACTTTAAAATAATTTAAATTAAACGTAAAGTACGAAAGCTTATAAAAAGATTTCTAAAACGGGAGCTTTTGGGTGAATACTTTTTTAACAATAGGCAACTTTCGTGTAATAATTCTACCTCTGTATACCTGACTCCACTCGAGGAAATGTGCCCTCACCCTTACGCAGTACCCCCAACCATTATCGCCACCCTTTGACCCTCTTTACCCCTAGAGTCATCTTTATCTTCTTCTTCTTTCTCGCTTCACTCTTCACAGACAGGATTTTGATATAGTGCTGAAGTATCATTATAAGAAGCTGTTTAAAATAACTTTCACCGTTAGTGGCATCAATGGAATAGTAATGGTGTACGCTGTCATTTTACATTTTCATTTAAGTGTCGAGAAATCGGCGATTATTGGACACACGACAACTGAAACCTACATACATAATTGTACATATAAGATAGTAAGTAGAAAGCCTCTTAACCACTACCCACTTCCTTAGGTATGTAGAAATAGCTGTTTTGAGGTAGATTGCCTTTGTTTCAGCCTACCAAATATTTCACTTACATGTAAGGATAGTTCAGATGATATATAAATATTTTATGTTAGAAAAAATATTAAAAAGTTGAAGAAAAATTAATAAATATATAAATATAAAGTAATATGCAGTATGTAATATAGGTGAACTAAATATATACAAAAAATACAATAAATAGAAATCGGAGTAAGGAACCAGAAATAATTTTATTTAGTAAGAAAAAGATATCGTTTATTAAAATTAAAATAAAAGCTCAATGGATTTGTTTATTTCAACACGTTTTACTTATTTCTAACAATACTAACTTACTCAATTTAAGACCAATATTGCCTATACTTAAATTCCCTGTCTACGTCTATGTCTCAATAAATTTATACCGATAGTTTGATCATTTTTAATAAAAAGTTAAAAAATCTCAGAAATTGTGATATTTTAAATCTATTTATCTAGTTTTTCAATATATATTCCAAAAATTATTTATAATTTCTTCATATATTGTTAAATATAAATATAATTCAATATATTGCATTACATATAAAAAATACATGTAATTCTTTACAATGCTTAAATCAAACCATTTTAATTTCAAATTATTAATAATAAAATATAAGCTCCAAATTCAGACAATTCTCAGTTCGATGCAGTAAAGAACCATTTAAATTTAATTTCACCTTTCGCATGAGAGCATTAATTCCGACTCGCAATAAACTGTGTATAAACACAATTTGCATTCCAGCTCCTGAGTATTGTTTGTAATTAACATCACTTAAAGCCCCGAGACAATTTATTTTGACAAAGCTCGAGCTGAGCTTTCTAGGCTTTTGTTCGAGTTGAGTCATTACTCCTGCGGGCCGGTCCTCCGAGCCATTACTGCGGATTGTTGCACCATCGTAAATTAGCGAAATGTGTGGACGCAGTCTTAGGACATATTCACACAAAAGGACGGGAAATGGGCGGTTTCGGGATGCAACCTTAATTACACCTACGCTTTCAAGATGACTTTACTCGTGAAGAATGACAACTTTAATTAATAACACTGCATAGTACAGTACATTCGGAAGGTAATTTCATCCTTCCAAGGGCATCTCTAGACTGAAATTTTGATCCGTAATCGAAAATTATTATTATTATTATTATTATTATTATTATTATTATTATTATTATTATTGATAATGGGCAGGCAGCTTAAGCTGATAGGCCCATATCACTGTCTCTCATTTGAATATCCAGCCTATTCTTAAATTGGTTGACACTGGCTGCAGACACAACATCCTCGGGCAAACTGTTCCACATATTGACCACTCTATTGTTTAATGCATGCTTTCTTGGGTTACACGAGAACCGAGACTTGTTCAACTTCAGATGATGTCCTCGAAGGCCCACATTAGTGTTAAATGCAAACATATCTGTCATATTAGGAATATTGTAGTAGCCCGATAGAATCTTGAATGTCTCGATGAGGTCACCTCTTGCTCGTCGCTCCTGAAGAGTGGGCAGTTTCAATACTCTCAGCCTTTCCGCATATTCCAGGGTTTTAAGACCCAAGGGCAATTTTGTGGCTCGTCTCTGAACATCATGACGTTCCACCAAATACGAATAGAAAATAGTAAAAAATCATGAATAATATTTATTACAGGACAAATTAACGCATTAAAAAGCTTTTTTCAGTACTAAAAGTAAGTGAAAAAAGTAGGTACCTTTCAGGCTCCACACGCCAAGCGTTACGAGATATTGTTTACAACGAAAATTAAATAAAAAAACTACCACATTCATTCACTATTATTCAGGCAATACGGACTTGGCATATTAGTATAGCGAATGTGTAGAATATTTAAACCTGCTGTCCATTTTGATAATAGTTAATATTTTTGTGGTACCTATCATTTGGAGGCGTATCATGGATCGGTTCTATAAAATGAACTTTGACGCAGACGTTACAACAGTGAGCTCCATAGGTACTCTTTTTAAGGAGCTAAACATCACAAAATTTATAAATCTGGGAAGACTTCGGTGATTGGGTCATGTAGAGAGAAGGACTCAAGACCGATAGGGCGAAGGAGCTTTGGAAGGCCAAAATGAAGATGGAGCGACAACGTCCTCAAACACATATCTGCCTCGGAGCTTCTGAACTGGAGAGAGCTGGCACTAAACCGAGATGAGTTGAGGAAGACTCTTGAGGAGGCCAAGACCCACCAGGGGTTGTTGAGCTAAGAGTGATGAGTGGCTTAAAATCGGAGGCCGGAGGAGGAGGAGGCGGGAGGAAAAGTGGCCAGAAAAAGTTTTGCTAAGATATCTGATGCGTAAGGTTTGAGAGTTAGTATGCAAAACTTGGTTTATGTCGGCAGGATTGTAGAGAACAGACAGACGTGCGGTATATAATATATATATCTATATTATATATATATATATAATTATCTAATCTACTAATCTTATGTCATCGCTCTCGATCTATATTATTATTTTTTTGTTGCTTGAGGTTTCCGCGAGCGTTATTGTATGTAACAAGAACTTCTTGACTCCCTCGCGTTTTTCCCTGTAAATGGTCTCCGTGAGAAGACCCAGACAAGGCCGACGTTTCGACACGGTATCACGTGCCATTGCCATTGTCTCCCACCAATAAGGCCTTATTGGTGGGAGACTTTCATGTCACCCGCGAACAAGTACGGCTAGTCCGCAACTTTTGAGGCCTTTTAGCCTTGACAATGGCACGTGATACCATGTCGAAACGTCGGCCTTGGTCTTCTCACGGAGACCATTTACAGAAAACGCGAGGGAGTCCAGAAGTTCCTTTTGTTACGATATATTATATATTCTATATATTATATATATAATCGGAAATCTCAAACAATTATTTTCTGGGGGAACCCGAGTCAAATAGTCCCGAAAAGGACTTTTACACTCCCGACGTTTCGAATAGATAGCACTATTCATTCATTCTCCAGGGCCTTATATCTTGAATCCTGTCCAAAACTGGACTAGTAAACCCGACTGTTCGGGGAAAGAGCCAGAATGAAAGTGAGTTAAAATCTTAAACGGTGCTAAAAATTTTAGCACCGATCTGAAATAGAGCCTTCATGGTTGTTAATTGGGCATCAAACAATACATGCAGGAGAGTACGAAAATCCTTAACTTTAATTGATTCTTACCGTTTTTGGAGAATTTCCGAATTACAATATTTTATATCAGAATTTCTTCAACCCGTGGCTTTGCCGTTCGCGCGCGACAGTGGCTGTCACAACCGGGTTGTCAATTTTATTGTCGCAGGATTTCAACACCAGCATCACCCAAAAAATATAAATTTTTGGCATAGATAAAATATGATAAACTAGCTGTGCTCGCGCGGCTTCGCACTGTTTGGATCGTCACCTTCGCGAACCTTCTAGAACATTCTCCTTCCAGAACTTTCAAGAAATTTATTGAATGTACAGGAACCTTCTAGACACACCGACACATTCCGACACTCAGTTTAGAACCTTACATAACTTTTGGGAATTTTACAGAACTTTCTAGAGCAGGTTTTTCCGGAACCTTCTAGACTCACCGACACAGTCGGCACGCCTATTTTGAAACAATCTGAAGCATTTGCTGCCTTACCATAACAAAAAAATTTGCTAGAAAGCACATTTTTGTCACCCATTCCCACCCGCGCACAGCTACCCCTACCAAACTCGCATATTTTCGATGTGACACCAAGGGATGTCCACCACCATAACCACCGGTGGGTGGTTGTGGTGGTGGATAGCCCTGGCGAGAAAACTTGGCGGGTAGGGAAACACGGGTTTCTTTATATATATATATATATTGATTTAAGACGGTAGCTACTTATTTTAACGTCACAATATGTATGGTACATAAACATTAACGGATTTGGGCGTTGGTATATTATATTGAAATTAAAGATATCGCATCTTTATAGGCTAACTTTTTTAAAAGTGTCACTTTTTATTGACAATTTGGCCCGATGGGTTTCGTTATCAATTTCCTGAACACACCTTTCCACTTCATTCAACTGGCGCTCCTTCGTGCGCGGCTTACTCGACATTTTTTTTAAATCGCTTCTCCATCGCGCTGCCTTAAGTAGCACTTACCGTTTTTATCCAAATTATGGTACAGGACATTGCGATGCATTAAATTGTCCACTTTAATAGACGGAGTGCAGCGGTGCATCCGCGGAATGCAGCCCCGGCCGCCTCACGACACGTTATGGTGCCACGCATATCTGAACGTCATTTCGGCCGCGCGGTAATGATTGCACCTCGCTTTAAAAATTACGACAAATTGCATTCCATAATAAAGGATAGTATGTTTTTGGTAAGCGCGAGATGCGAAAGGAGTTTTTAAAGTCTTCAGAAGGGTAGTAAAAAATTATTTCAAAATTAGCTGTTACCCGTCAAAGAAGGTCGGTTCCTAAAGAATAAGTATTTAATAATTAAATAAAACATGACTTGGTGTGCACCACTAAATATTTATGTTCTTTATTCAACGAAATTCCCTTCTTCAAGAGGATACAACGTAGACTAAACATAACATTTAGAGGTGTTTTTTCATATTGAATGCGTAAAGAAACATTTAGTGGTGTATACCAAGTTTTGTTTTATTTAATTATTAATATACGTCACTACAGAGTTTAAAATCATTCGTTCAAGAAGGAATAAGTTTTTAATTCTATGAATTATAATGTCACCACAAAATAACGTTGCAGTGTTAGAAGAAGAATACGTTTTTATTTATTTATATAAAAAAAAAGAAAAAAGGAGAAAAGAAAAAAGTTTTTATAAAAGAAGTTACGGGGATAGACAGACGGACGGTCGGACAGACAGACAACGAAAATATTATATTTGGGATTTAATTTTTAAATACGCAAATTGAATATCCACGGAGTTAAGTTAAGTTAAGTTAAGTTAAGCGAAGCGCTAAAACTCCCTGAACTAGCATAATCTTCTAACCCTGCTTGGCGTGCGTACAGCCTTCATCCACAAGTGGATGGAGAACGGCTGAGGATGATGATATATTTTTAAAATGATAATATATAATATATATATATACCATTATATAGAAACACACCACAAAACACAGCATGAGGCTCAATAGAAAAACACCCAGGCCTAAGAAAATCACACAGATTTGTTGTGACCTCAATGGGAACCTAGAACCACCGGTACGCCGGCCATGCTCACTGGACTACGAGGGCCTGTTGATAATGATGAGTAAAAAATTGTTTCGAAATCGGCAAATTTTATTTATTTATTTATTTATTTATTCATTCATTCATTCATTCATTCATTCATTCATTCATTCATTCATTCATTCATTCATTCATTCATTCATTCATTCATTCATTCATTCATTCATTCATTCTTTCATTCATTCATTCATTCATTCATTCATTCATTCATTCATTCATTTATTTATTTATTTATTAAACGCCCTTATGGGCTTTTACAAATATACAGAATAAATTTTTTAAAAAATAATATAAGACAGTTAAAATAATAGTACAGTTAAAAGTTACAATAATAATAGTTAAAAGTTAATAATAATAATACAGAAAAACATAAGACAGATAAAATAATAATACAGTTAAAGGTACAAATAATAATAGTTAAAGGTAAAATAATAATACAGAAAAAATTATTGTCCATTTCCATTTCGTTGAGATGTAAACAATTGTATCAGCTTTGTCCTATATAAAAGCATTCAGAGAATCGTATATAAATTATAAATACGTATGTATGTTTAAGCATTAGAATACTTAAAATGGATCGTATTCAAGTCGGACCCAAAAGCACTCCATTGAAAGCACTCTCGTATGGCGGCAAAGTTACCGTGTTTCAGGGAGCAATTGATCGCTAACCTAATTATTTTAAAGTGTTTTAGCGTAAACGTCTGTAAGATTGAAGGGCTTAGATTTATCCTGCGAGCCGCGGCCGGCGGGCGGGAGGGCGGGCTGGGGGGGCGCCGTAAAAAGGATTCCTAAAAGGGTCAGCACTCCATTTAAGTGAAAAGAGAAATTTCGGGCGGCCCCGTGTAGCTCGTCTCTGCGCTACATCGGCCGCTCGAAATTTCATTTGGGTAATTGCTACTGTTAATTATAAATCTAAACGCGCTTCCGTTACACGTGGGAAGTGAGGACCTCCGTGTGTGGCGGCCGGGAACCCTAGCGAGCCTCGACAGATCACTCAGTCTTCTGACTTTTTACTTCCTTTCTTTTAACTCGTGGCGTCTGCTTGCTTGTTTCCTTGACGAAAAAACTTTGGTTCGATTTTTAACCCTTTTTCCGTGATCCAATCTAGCTGAAACTTTGCAAGCAGACTCGCGGTGACGATCAAGAAGATCTATCAAATTTTCGTTTAAAAAAAATTAATAATTATTGTATAATTTAGGATTTTTAAAATTTTTAATGTTTTTTTCATACAAGTTGCATGGAAATTCCGACGCACATGGTAGACATGAAATCCGAAAATGAGAAAGGGCGTATTGTAAAAACTTGGTTTTTATGGGTAACTTTTTTACTAATTTATTCACTATTTCCTATATCAGTTTTTATCGCCAATTCCAGGCTCCAATTTTATACATTAGTATTCGAAATTTTCACTGCTCGACTTACTTTGTATGCATATAAAATTTAAGATTATAACGTAATTTTGCACGGTTACCCACGCAATAATCTAGTTAAAGTACTCAAAGATAGTAATGTTGCGTTTTATAACCCATAAATAATAACCTTAGTGCCCGCTAAAAATTAAATAAATCCATAACACCAAACTAAGTGTTGTAAACACTGAGACGCCCGTTCGCGTTGCCCGGCTGCCGCGTCAGCCGGGATAGACGGCGCGGTGCCTGCCGGGTTGGCCGGCAAATGACGGACCATTATCCGCAATTTGCGGCGATCGAATCCCGGCGTATCCCGGGAGCCGACACGCGAGCGCCCCGCCCCCGAACGATGTTTATTAAAATGGCCAATTTCGAAAATTGTACGCGCGTGAAAGTGGGCATTTGAATACTCGATGCCTGCCCTGGAGACGAGGGGTGTCATTACGTGTTTACCTCGGCCGCAGATCGGGCGGCCTCGCTGCAAATGTTACGCTTCTTCTCGGAACCGTGCCTCCAATCACGAATTGTAATTTGATCGCCGCGATTAATTCCCGCGCCCGCGTGGACACGCGCTCGTCGTCCGTTCTCGCTGCCGCGCAGGCCTCCTTTATGTTTATGCAAATGTCGGCGAAATTACACGCGTACGATCTCTCGACCGCAAATAAAAATACTCTATCTCGATGTAACAATGTCCGTCAATAACGCTACCAAGACGCTGCTGCGCCACCGCGGCGCTGATTTCACACTCTTATCCCTTTATGTTTATGCAAATGTTGGCGAAATTATACGCGTACAATCTTTCATCCGTAAATAAAAATACTCAATCTCGATGTGACAATGTCCGTTAATAACGCTACCAAGACGCTACTGCGCTATCACGGCGCTGATTTCGCAGTCTTATCCCTTTATGTTTATGCAAATGTTGGCGAAATTACACGCGTACGATCTCTCATCCGTAAATAAAAATACTCAATCTCGATGTAACAATGTCCGTTAGTAACGCTACCAAGACGCTACTGCGCCACCGCGGCGCCGGTTTCGCAGCCTTATCCCGCGGCCGAAATTTATTACAACAATACCCGGGTGAGTAATTAGCGAATACTTGCACATTAACTTAAAATATTATCATTTAAAAAAATAATAAAAGCATTTTTGCATAATAATGACCAAAATGAGAATTTTTGACAACCACAGTACTAAGAACGATAGCATTATATGAGTATGTCGATAAAATTTTTGTTCATGGTAAGAAAGAATGAAATATTCAAAGCATGATTGTGCAAGCGATTGGTGGTGATTGCATACGCAGTTAACGTGTTTGCACTTAGTTATAATACTCTGTAGCTATTAAAAAAATCATTTTGTCTTATGTACTCATTTTTTATAAATTCACGAGCCGTAAAGTCGTACAAAAATTACTGAATCAATGAGAAAAAGATCTTCGTGATTCTGATAAACATTGGAGGAAAATTATATTTATAAATAATGAAATTTCTAATTCAATAGTTAAAAATATTTCAAATGTTATTCAACCAGCTTTTTATGCTAATAATAAATTTAAAAAATACATATTAAATAATAAAGATAAGGATAATTTTTAAAAAAAATCGGGTGTTTATAAATTAATTTGTAATGATTGTGATTATTTTTATATAGGAAAAACGTGTAGAAAATTTGAAATTAGAATTAAAGAACAATTAAGGTGTTTAAATAGTAATAATTATTCTGAATTTGCTAACCATCTTTTGGCTACGGGTCATTCTTTTGATATTAATAAGGGTTTACAAATTTTACATACAAATTATACAGAATCACAATTTGATAAATTAGAAATTTTGGAAATAAGAAAGAGTGTAAATAGTAAATTGAATATTATAAATAATCAGGTCCTTTTTGCAAATAGTTATCTTTTAAAATTTATTTTCATATTAATTAGGTACTTTATATTATTATTTTCCATATATAACTTTTTAATATTTTGATCTATACTTCGATTTTTAAATATTATTTTTGTTTTCCTGATGAAGAAGCCATTGGTTTGAAACATGTTGATTTTTTTTTTTTTTTTTTTTCAATAAATAAGTGGTTTAAACAAAGTTAATTTATATTAATTAGAAAAAGATCTATTGAAATACGCAATACCTTCAATTTATTTATGTCATTTATTTTGAAATGACAATGTTTTTAGATGCATTAATGAAGCTTATCCATTCAATATGATGAATATTTATATTTCCAAAGTGAATGATGTTGCTATAATAATTATTTGATACGTCTAAGGAGACTTTTGGTGGTTACGCTTTTGATTTATTAAATTACTGGTCTTTTAATTTGAAATAATAAACGAAGGTGGGGCTCAAAGCGAGTATCAAAATTTGAGACATCATCAGGAACGTTTAATCCGGGTAGCTTTCTCCTCCCCACGTCGAGAATAGCAGATGACCAGCTAGAACCGGAACAGAGATCGGGGCACGGATCCTACTGGCGAGAGCTGGCGGGCGACTGTGCGGAAATCTGGATCTGCAATGGACCGATATATCGCTAATGGAAATGGAGGTTTGGAGACGATTTATCGAGAACAATACCTACATCAGAGACGGCGTGAAAAATAATAAATATATATTTAAAATTAATATTTAAAACAACTACTTGAAAATGAATGGATATCAAAAACGCATACGAAATTTGTTATAAAACTAACCCATAAAAACCAAGTTTTTATTTTACTCCCTTTCTTTGTAAGTTAAGTTTACCATCATGTAATTAAATAATTGATTGACTGAAAATGAAACATGTCTAGACAAATATCTATGTCAAAAATCTCTAAAAATATCTCTTTATTGCTTGATTTCTTCCCAAAAAACCGAAGTGTGCCGTCATCTGTGAACAATTGTCATAAATTTTCGAAATTCGTAGTGAAGTACCTATTACGCCTACCGACCGAGTAATTCAAATTTTAAATATTCCGTGACGTTATCGGGCCGCCGGTGCCGTTGGTAGTAATCAAACTTTTGTAATGATTCCAATTTGAAAAAACCATTAAAATTTCTAAACATCCAAAATTATGCTATAATTATTATTATTTTTTAACGAAAATTATAAACTATTAATAGATTTTTTTGATCGTCGCCACGAGTCTGCTTGCAAAGTTTCAGCTAGATTGGATCACGGAAAAAGGGTTAAAAATCGATCCAAAGTTTTTCGTCAAGAAAACGAGCAAGCAGACGCCACGAGTTAAAAGAAAGGAAGTAAAAAGCAGGCAATTCGTATCTGACGTATCTTGATATTGGCAATTATATTGGATGTTCACTTAATTATTAACGATTTTTTACGTATGGTTTATGCAATTTAATAATGACTTCAGTAATTCTGACCAAAAAAATCACCGTTATAAGTCTATTCGCGGGATATGGCCCTCTGCGACTTCTTTCTATTTGTAAAGATGAAAAAACACCATGAAAAGACGACTTGCTAACATTGAGAAGCAACGTTCCCTCTAATTTTTCTATTGTGTGTGCGGATCTTCGACGCATCTGTGCAGTGGCGGTGCGATAAATTTAACCCCCCCCCCCCCCATTAACACACATACAATTTTTCATTTAAATTTATATTTTTAGGGTATTTATTAATCACAGTGATTTTATATAATAACAACACTAACAAAGACAATTTTTGAAATAAATAAAAAAGATAAAAAAGAAAAAAATATTCGTCGATATAATATGTTAAATACTAAACTTGTAGAATTTTCTTTTTATTTATTTTTAATCTATATTTTTTAATGTTGCGTTTTTTTTTTCAAAATAAACATTTATTAAAATGTTGTTTTTTCACTTTTATTGAAAATTATGCTTATTAAATTTTCAACTACATATAAAATCTTTTTCCGAATTTTGTCGCATTTCTATTGTACCTACTTTTTTAAACGAAATACATATACTAATGGACCGGCCCTAGGAGATTCAATGCCCCAAAGCAAAAACACTAGAAAGTAGGTAAATAATTTTATGAAAATTGCACTGTGCATGTATTGTATCATGCATTCGAGCAAAACTAAAATCTGGTAAATGAAACTTTATTTTATAATATTGACTGTGCGGAGGGTAAAACATGTGTGCGGAGACATTTTGGTAGGTGTGCGCGCGCACACGCGCACACCTTACAAGGAACATTGTTGAGAAGTTAGAAGACCGGATCTCTGAAGGAGCTAAACACCGCACCGAATATACGTTTCAGAAGTGCTTCAAAGATAAAAAAAGCGCTAGCACAAGTGTATTGGGACTACTTTGAAGAGAATAAAATTAAAATTATTGAATATATAAATATTTTTTGAAAAAAACGAAAATTCCGTGTAACTTTTGATCAAACCGCAAATGTGCAGAGAAGTCCAAAATATATACTTACTTTTTTTTTTTTTTTTATTTTTTTTTTTTATTAGAGACACTAACAGGATAATGGGTACCTACATGACACTCAGATAATAAACATTGTAGTGAAGACTATCCCATTATCCCAATTACAAGTATCTTCGGCATGCTCTAGTAACATGTATTTTTGTAATTAATTATATTTCACATGTACATTTATGTATATTATATATTTGTGTTTGAGTGTAGTGCGATTAGTATTTAATGATCTATAGGTTCATGTCGTCGTTTAGAAAATGGATGTTGTGTATGAGTGAGTTTTTGAACGAAGATAACGTGTCTGCAAGAATATCAGCATCAATGTTAGGGTCGGCACAATACAAATTATATGTGCGACACAACCTTGTAATGGGAGAAAAGTAACCGACATTATTAGTGTGCTGACTAATTCTGAAGAACTCAGGGTTTCTTATACGGGGTTTAACATGCAAATTTATATCAGATAGACAGAGAAAAGCTTACTTTAGCAAAAGGTAACCCTGCTGTTAAATTTAAACAAATATTAAGGGATGCGTTTGTGTCACTTTCGGCTTGTACATAATATGTATACAACAGGCGTGCAGATACTTCGCAATAAATTTGTAATAAAAATGACATAATTAATGTCGATGCTGGGATTAAATCCACCTCAGCTCATGACGGTCGGGATTATCATAACTGCTTTGAATATCACGTGTCGTCCAGCGGGGAGGCTCCACCGCGCACATCCTGCGGGCTGATTACTTCCGGTTGCAGGCTGTAATCGCTTCTATTTCCACGGCAAGCTGTTATACAAAATTACTTAAATTAATTAGTTTCCGAACAAATTGCTTAGCTAAATATTTAACATTATCTTTTTTATTTTTTTATTTTACGCTTCGACAGGCCAAGAGGCCCAATTGCAGAAGCGAAAAACATCTCAAAACACCCAGAATTGAGTAAATCACACAGATTAATTGTGACCGGGAATCGAACCCGGAACCCTCGGTGTGAGAATCCTTGCTCACTACGCTACGAGGGCTGCCAATGATGAATATTCGATGCACCAATACCTTTTAGTGGAATGAATATTCATTATTTAGCAAATTTGCAGATTTAATATGCTACCTATAATTTTCCAACAAATAAGTTTAAACAATATTTACTCCCTTTATATTAACTCGTGGCGTCTGCTTGCTTGCTTGCCGGCTTGCCGTTGAAAAAACTTTGGATAGATTTTTAACCCTTTTCCCGTAATCCAATCGAGCTGAAACTTTGCAAGCAGACTCATGGCGACGATCAAGAAGATCTATCAAATTTTCGTTAAAAAAATTAATAATTATAATTTTGAATTTTTCAAATTTTTAATGTTTTTTTCATAAAGTTGTATGGATATTTCAACGCATATGGTAGACGCGAAACCCGAAAATGAGAAAGGGAGTATTGTAAAAACTTGGTTTTGATGGGTTACTTATTTTTTATATGTGTGTTTTGAGAACACAATTACAGGATTGTGTCCACAGAGGGATATTTATTATTCTTCTTCTCAATTTAGTTGATACTCCAGATCTCCTTCAACGTCTATCGTTCCATATCCCAAATCGTAACAGCAGACAGTCACCTACTTTTCATCTCCCTCTTTGCAAGACAAACTCTAAACAAAACTCATCTATAGATCCAAAAATTCATTTAACGTAAATTACAATACATTTAACTCGACTATTCGGGACATTAAACGAAAATCAACTTCACAACCGCACAATAACTAGTTGACTAAATTTATACTCCCATATACTCCCATACTCCTTTCCTTTATCCCAATCTTACATAATGTCACACTTTGATAATATTTTTAATAATTAATTTTAATTGAAAAGTTTATAATGTATGCTATAGATGTCTTACAGAGACTAAACTGTATTTTTTTTAAGGGAGAGTAGGTATAGAAGCTTTTTTTTTTGGGTGGCCATAGGACTTACGACCTATCGCACGGTTGGCTTAGGTGATCACTTTACACATATGCAACGTTCGCCATTTCCACCCATGATAGAATACCATGTCTATTAATTTTTGGAAGTTGTATATATATTTAAATTTTTGCGCCACGTTTCACATGTGAGTTCTAACGACCCCCAAGCGGCTAGCATCAAAGCTTTTTCCTTCCCCTTGAATATACACAGATGTCGCTAAATGAGACTTCTATATTGATTTCGGAGTTTTTTAGCTATATACTTTATCTTGTCTAATGGAATTCATCCGAATTTCTATCATTACACTAGTATACGCCAGAAATATTATTTTTTTCTTTTCAATTTTTTAAACTCCTATTTTTACCAGTATTTTAAACGTTTTAATGGAAAGTTTATAATTGGCATAATTTACTATTTTTTATCTCTTGTATGTTAATTTAAGATTTGCTGATAACTTTTTCTAAAATAAATGAATAAGTAGTGTCTTGTCAGGTCCCCCAGACGTTGACTATCACTGCATCTCGTATCGTATCGTACATCTCCCTTTCTCTAGCGGCTGGAAACAGCTCTTCCACCATCCTTGTCCCTGTCCAGTCTGGTATGAGTCATGAGCTATGAGATCTGCTTCCTGACGACACCCCTTTTCGTCTCGATCTTACCCTATAGCGGATATTAATTGATTAAGATATTTATTAATTAAGAAAGAAGTCTCACAGAGAAGAAGCTATTTACTTTGGAAACGTGCGTGGACGTCTTTATAGGTTAGCCCAGGGCTTACGATCTGTATGAGCTGGCTTAAGTGATCCACGATGTAACGTTCACCAATTCCACCACAAGAACATCCACACGTTATCAATGTTTTGAATATGTTTATATATTAATGATTTTTATTTATAACTCCCAACATTTTTTTAAAATAAAAAGTAATGCAGTAACTGCTTGAGCTTAAGCCATATCATAGTTGTAATATGAGTTGCTTACACACTTTAATATTTAAGCATATTAAACGTATATATTTAGGCTACACCCCTAAATATTTAGACTATACATAAACATTTAGGATGTACGCAGGAATATTCAGGATATATATATATATATATATATGTTGTATTATTATCTATACCTATAAAACTCAATGTCTGTCTGTTTGTCTGTAAGTCTGTTTGTTTTCTATACAAATCCACCGATCGGACTCAAAATTTGGAAAATTATTCGTTAGGACTCGGCGGGTAACATATGCGACATTTCCCCCCTATACCTCTTCCCCTCCGCTTATATTTTTTCGATGCAAATCTAAACCATTCGAATCGAACCTTTGTTTACCTCACAAATTTATTTTCAACTTAATCCTTAACCCGTGCAACGCCGGGTAAGGACAGCTAGTTATATTATATTGTATGGTTATGCATACATATATTATAAATATTTACGCCACATATACATACACTTTTAGGCTATACGCATAAATATTACATTTAGGCTATACACGCAAATCAAACTAAAACATAATAACTATTTGCTTACCCCAAGATGCGAATGCCATCTATTGACAAGCTATTGCAAAAAATTGAAAGTAAAGTACTCAAGCTGTGGAAAGTAACTTGCCTATATGTATTGAATGCGTATCGGCAAAAAAGAATATAATCCTGAATATTATCAATAATGATTTTGATTGCACAATAAAGATTCTTGTAGCTTAAGGCGTACGTCTAGCAGAATGAGCATATTTCACCATTTTTTCTCATATCTTCTCTTTCGTTTTTTATCACATTTTTGTAGGAACATATATAATTTAAAAAATTTATTCATCAGGTTACATATATTTTAAATACGAATATCTTATTAAAATGTCATAAACTAAATTAAATAATTGATTAATAAATTACCAAACCTTCGATGTTTTAAAAATGAAGAAAATTGCTCCACTTTGTGGGCCTTTTATGACTGAACGGCGTGTGAGATGTCTTTTTTATTCAATAATATTACAAAGTTAACAATTATCTTAAATTTGTTACAATTATAGAAAAATCTGTTAATACGTTTACATGCAATTTATGTTTTAAAAAATACTGTTATTTAAATTATTTTTGTTTTTTGTGAGTTTTTTCGATCCTTTTAAAATAGTTTATAACTTTTTTCTTTAATAAATTAAAGGAATAGACATTTTTATTTTAAAATTAATACAAAGAAAATCAAAAAATTATTCTCGATTTCAGATTTTAGCTATTTAATCAAGGCACTGCGTATTGTGTCATAAATACGTTGCGTCTTGATTAAATATCTAAAATCAGGAATATCGACAAAGATTTTGATTTTTTTTTGGTTTATTGTAAAATTATAATATCTATTCTTTTGACTGTTGAAGTAAAAAAGTTGTCAACCATGTAAAAAGAGTTGAAAAAGACCCACAAAAAAATAAAATATTTTTAAAAAACAGTATTTTTTAAAACATAAATTGCATGTAAACGTATTAACAGTTTTTTTTATAATTGTAATAAATTTAAGATAATCGTTAACTTTGTAATATTATTGAATAAAAAAGACATCTCACACGCCGTTCAGTCATAAAAGGCCCACAAAGTGGAGCAATTTTCTTCATTTTTAAAACATCGAAGGTTTGGTAATTTATTAATCAATTATTTAATTTAGTTAATGACATTTTAATAAGATATTCGTAATTAAAATATATGTAACCTGATGAATAAATTTTAAAATGAGATATTTCCATACAAAAATGTCATAAAATACGCAAGAGAAGATATGAGAAAAAATGATGAAATTTGCTCATTCTGCTAGACGATCGCCTTAATAAACCCGATTGATAACGATAACCGAAATTTGTCTCAACATAGGTAAAAAGCTACAGCTCTTCAAATTTTTCTGATTCCCTTTGTAGCACCATTTTATCGATAAAATAATTAACACTTTGTTTTCATCACACTTAAATTTTATCGTAAAAATAAAACACATTTCGGGAACGATGCTCTCTTCTTCAGAACAATTAATGTACTGCATTGTCCGGAAGAAGGGAGCGTCGCTTCCAAAACATGTTGAATTTTTGCAAGAAAGTGTAAGTATGATTAAAGTGTTAATTGTTTTATTTAAAAAAGCTACAGACTTAAGTATCCACTTTTAACAATGATATGATTCATATGGCTATTTAAATTCGGAAATTACCTTTTTTTTTATTAATAAAAGATCTTCATACCAACACATTATAAGATATATATAAGTATGCTTAAGTTATAGTAAATAGTTAAGATATACTTACATATATTTAACTATATCTTACATATAATTATAAGATCTATTATAGTTAAGTATATGTAAGATATACATAACTTGATCATTGTTGGCGTAAAATTTTAAAATATGTGTACAAATTTCAATTCACTGAAAGTACAAAATAATGTATTTTTAAATTTCTGAGAGTGAAATGTGAATGTCGTTCGTTTTTACTCCCTTTTTTTAAGTCATAGCGTCTGCGGTTTATTGTCTGCCGGAAAAACTTTGGATCGATTTTTAACCCTTTTCCCGTGATCCAATCGAGCTGAAACTTTGCAGGCAGACTCGGGGCGACGATAAGAGTGACCTAACAAATTCGTTTAAAATTTTTTAATAATTATAGTATAATTTTGGATTTTTCGAAATTTTAATGGTTTTTTCAAATGGGAATCAATACAAATGAGTAATGACCCCGACGCGTGTAGTAGGTACGAAATCTGATTCAATGAGAAAGGGAGTATAATAAAAACTTGGTTTTCATGGATTAGTTTTTTTAAATTTGAAAAATGTACATTCAGCACATAACGTTTAAATATCTTTCAAATTAATATTTAATGCAAATTCATACATCAATTTGAAGTAACGAATTTAATCTACAAAAAATATGGGCTTATATTTAAATTTAAAAACCTTTGTATGTTTTGGATTGACACCGAGCAGTATTTATACGAGAAATAAATTTATTACAAGTGTTTTGCTGTAGAATGGAATTTACCACTTAACTCTGTGCTATTTCTAGTTATACATTAAAACGTTGTTTAGAGTAACTAATTATTTTGCGTATGTTCATACCACCTGTCACTCACTACACATATCTTCTTCTTCTTCTTCTTCTGCTTCATCTAGGACTGCGTCCTGTCATTGCTCGGAGCCTGTTCCTGGGATACAGAACATATCCAGCTATCTCGCCATCTTTTATGCGGTCTTCCTGGGAGTCTGGTACCAGACGGCAGCTTGTTCGCTGCTATGCTCACTACTCTCTCAGTACAAGCTCTCTCCACATGATCTCTCCAGTAACGTCTTCTAGATCTTCCCCATCGGACAATATCCTCGACGTCACAGGTCCTTCGTATTTCGGAATTCCTCACTCGGTCTCGGATTGTCAGTCCCGCAATGGGTCGGAGAGTCTTCATCTCAGTTATTCTTAGGAGATTTTTTGTTCTGGTAGTGTCAGCCCTTGTCTCGATACCGTACGTCATGATTGGGCGGACACAGGTCTTGTATATCTTCACTTTGCTCTCCTTGAGCATATGTTCGTTTCTCCAGACAGCATTTCTCAAGCATCCAGCAATAGTTGCGGCTTTGTTTGCTTGCTCTCTTACTTCTTCTAGGTCGTTACTGCTGGATATCTCGACACCCAAGTACTTGAAGCTCGTTACTTGCTCTATTATTTTATCGTCAATTGCAAGCTCGCATGGTATTGGCAGTTTCGATGTTACCATGCTCTTAGTCTTAGCTACGGAGATTTTCATGTTGAATCTTTGTGAAGATATATGGAATTTGTGCAGAAGTTTTTGAAGATCGTCTTCGGAGTTGGCTATTAATACCGCATCATCAGCATAGCATATTATATCTGTTTGTCTCCCATGTTGTAGCCTAGATTCATTGTTTTGACTACACATATCACTCACATTAAACTGGTTAATTGGCGTCCAAATTATATTTAGGCGATGTATGTATGGCTAGCCTCATCCATTCAATCATACACACATACACTCTAATACTGTGTGAGCGGGTATAGATATTATGCTCATGCACGTGTTACAGGTGTTCACACAAGACATCGGATCACTCCATTGAATAATTCAACTTGATTAATCCACTCGATAAACGAGATCGGCCAGTTCAGCGGATTACACATGACAGCTATTGGTAGGGTTGCCAACCGTACTCTAAAATAGAATAATGTACTCTATATCATGTAGGCGTACTCTATAATCTAAAAATAGAGGACGCTAAAATACTATTTTTTAATTAATATAAATTAACTTTGTTTAAACCACTTATTTATTGAAAAAAAATCAACATGTTTCAAAGCCAATGGCTTCTTCATCAGGAAAACAAAAATAATATTTGAAAATAGAAGTATAGATCAAAATATTAAAAAGTTATATATGGAAAATAATAATATAAAGTACCTAATTAATATGAAAATAAATTTAAAAGATAACTATTTGCAAAAAGGACCTGATTATTTATAATATTCAATTTACTATTTACACTCTTTCTTATTTCCAAAATTTATAATTTATCAAATTGTGATTCTGTATAATTTGTATGTAAAATTTGTAAACCCTTATTAATATCAAAAGAATGACCCGTAGCCAAAAGATGGTTAGCAAATTCAGAATAATTATTACTATTTAAACACCTTAAGTGTTCTTTAATTCTAATTTCAAAATTTCTACACGTTTTTCCTATATAAAAATAATCACAATCATTACAGATTAATTTATAAACACCCGATTTTTTTAAAAAATTATCCTTATCTTTATTATTTAATATGTATTTTTTTAATTTATTATTACTATTTTTACACAACGTTTACTATACTAGTGCCAGTCACGCACATATGATGCATACCTATTATCGTAACCAAAAAAGTCGACTATTTACTTTTAATATGCTGGTTCCCAAGTTGGGAATCCCTGCTCCTCAAGCCACATTGGGACGTTTCTGAATGCAGCCACTAATGTCAATCTGTGATGTCAATGTCACAAGGTTTTTGTTTTGAGGTTACGTTTTTTTTGTCGCAAGAAAAAGTGAACAAAAGCTACGATTCTTTTAAAAACAATGAAAAATTGTTAAGTGCTGGAAAAGGGAGCAAAAAATAAATTTTCAAATTTTGAAATAAATGATACTCTTTCTTATAAGTCCGTGCTCTTTATTTGTTTTTTTTATTTTATTTACTTACTTTATTTTTTATTTACTCCTTTGAAATCAGATATACTCTATTTCAGACTATTTCTTCTAATAAAAGTTGGCAACCCTAGCTATTGCCCCGGATGTACATCGTAAAGTAAACAAAAAATAATCGATCATCTATAAAAGCATATTCACAATTGATTGAGGTTGTATCAATTATTTACCAATTCAGAACCCCGATAATAAAATACAATCAATCTATCCATCGATTATAATGAATACCACTTAGTATACTATAAATAAGATCTTAATCATTGCGAATGTCCCGTATAAAAGTATAGTTAGTCATAAAATTAATTTTGCAGGAGAGGGAGAATAAAAATGAACAGTTTTAAATACCACCAAAATATATAGACATGAACTAACGTAATTTTCTCCATCTATTTCTGGTTCTACGGCAGGTTCCGATACGTGTATTTAAAATAAATACGTTGTTTAAAAGAATTATAACGACTTGGTAAATTTTGAAACAATTGTGAGGTCAAACTAAGTACCTACTCGACTTAGTAAATAAGTCGCGCTTTATTACAAAAATACGTTTTTACTTGAAGAGACTCGGTTTGAAGTGAAATTTTTAAAAAACAACACATATTAATGCGTTTTGTTTATTATTGAATTCAATTATTTATTTATTTATTTATTTATTTATTTAACGCCCTTATGGGCTTTTACAAATATACAGAATATTTTTTTAAAAAATAACCTAAGACAGTTAAAATAATAATACAGTTAAAAGTTACAATAATAATAATTAAAAGGTAATTATAATAATAATAATACAGAAAAACATAAGACAGATAAAACAATAATAAAGTTAAAGGTACAAATAATAATAGTTGAAGGTAAAATAGACAAATTTATTGTCCATTTCCATTTCGTTGAGATGTAAACAATTGTATCAGCTTTGTCCTATAAACAGTTATACTATCAGCAAAAATGTCAGCCGCCTCTGCATGTTCATTATGCAAGAATAAATATATTAATTGCAGTATAAATATACACAAGTAAGGACATATATGTATGTACTTCCCCTCACCTAAAGAAGGGGTTAGTGGATCTCTGTACAATTTTGTATTCTGTGGGGGGCACATTTAATTTTTTATTCATAAATAGGGAATTGATTCTCTTATTAACGTTATCAACTCGCAGGAATTATAAATTGTAAAATTTAATTCAGGTAACGATAAGTAACAGCAGCCTCCTAAGGTGCAGTACCTCTCATCATCAGCTATAAATGGTAACTAAGCTACTAAAATATATATAAAATCTGAATACAGTTTATTCTGACCTATTCGGGTAAAGAAACCCGGCACGGTGGGTTTTTTCCTTTCGTTATTAGGAATATGGAATGTAAGAGTGAATTATTAAAAAGCATGATTTTAATAACTATATTATTTTCTATTGTTTATTTTAAGTACAATTTTACTTGCGTGTAGTTAAAAATTTGACTTACGTTCTTCATTATCTTTCACATAAGTATTTTTTTACAATCCAAATATTTTGATAGCACGTGAATTATTTTAGTAATGCTTAAAATAACGTGTACCCAATATTAAATCATATTCTTTATATCTTTGTCTGTATAAATTCATGAAAAATGAAATGTCAGTAATCAGGCATCGGTGTTTATATGACAGGAAAGGTGTTAATGTAGGTACAGTCAATTAGTGCGCACATCGATATATAGTGTTGTCGTCTCATTCTATCCCGCGGGGGGGAAAAGTGAGCGAGTGAGCAATTCAAGCAGTCCATTAACGTTTGTGTCGAAATAAAAATGCTTGAACAAATCTGACATTTTTATCGCCTGAAAGCATTTGGCGCACACTTATTAGCGGCCATTATAAATCCGTTAAAAATTGCACATGTCCGTCCATTAAACAGTCCCGACTGTCGAGCCGATAGTGTACACACACACGTACACATCACACGTGATATACACACACATAGTACGAGATATGCCGGGTGTAACAGATTTGGTCCAAACTCTTTTCAAAATTTGGAAAAATATAAAATGTTCACGCATCTACCTCTAGAAAGACACCACCATCGATGTTTAAGAAGGCTGCTAAGAATTTATTTGCAACATAAATTAATATAGAACTCGATGTAACGAGGATCGAAGTCTTCGTCCTTCGGCCGCACTTTGATGAGTTGGCCAAGTTAAACCTACCTACCAAAGAATGCAATGTGCTCTAATCTAAAGGGAGAAAAAAATGCTGCACATTTCCCTAAAAGCGAGCCTTTAAGAGACATTAAGAGGGATAATTCGGAACTTGCTGAAGGAACTGTTGCTAATTCTTCGAAACGGAACGCCAGCAGCATACAATCGGGAGGAAAAGCGAAAAGAGCGTTTTGTGATCACTTCTCTCGTTCAGTTTTCTCTATTTCTGTCTCTATCGGTGCAGTGCGCATTTCCAAGTGGTGTTTTATTGGCCAGTATTCAGCGCTATCTAATAGCCCTTGTAACGCATATGCTTTATATAGATGTTAACATAAATAGTTGCCGTTTCTACTCCCTTTCTTATAACTCGTAGCGTCTGCTTGCTTATCTGTCAAAAAAACTTTGGATCGACTTTTAACCCTTTTCCCGTGATCCAATCGAGCTAAAACTTTGTAGGCAGACTTGTGGCGACCAATAAAAATGATCTAACAAATTTTCGTTTTAAAAAATTAATAATTATTGTATAATTTTGGATTTTTTGAAATTTTTTATTACTCATTTAGCTTCACTCGACTCGAGCCCAATGCGTGGGGTAAGCGCCAAACCTGTTTCAACTAGTAAATGAGAAAAGGAGTATAATAAAAACTTGGTTTTTATGGGTTAGTTTTTTTATTCAAATTTTAAAATTCCAAAAGTAAAACAAATTGTTAAAGAACTTCATTCGAAAGAAAATTTTCTGCTCTAGATGTTGTGTTTGCTTTAATTATTTAATAAATTTATTTCATTACAGGCTTTCTAATTGGAATGTTAAGTAGACAAGAGTAAGCACTGTCGACAATTCCTTCTATTCGCGTTCAATCAAGTGAATAAATTTGCCAAAACATTTTATTCTCAGAGGTATCAAAATATTCCTACCAAGACGTTTTAAATATAAAAGGAGAATTTGATTAATTGATTGTAAGTATTTGTTTGTCCTCTACATATAGATAAAACGAACACAACTTGTATTAATACACAATATAAGATGACATTCAAGTGCTTTTATATTTACGTATATTTTAATATTCTCTATTAACACGAAACAGTGCGTCACCTTCCAAATATAATATTGGTTCTAACACTAATAAATCTATTAGTGCTAAAATTGTCAAAAATTCAATATTATGTAATAAAAAACAGAGAGTTTGTAAGAATAAGATACCGCAAATACTTTACATGATTAATCGGATTACAATTTACCGGAATATGGATTATTTCGCAATGAATATGGATTATTTCTCCGTTGGTTTTGTTTTTTCGCACAAAACCTGAACACATCATGCTGTAGGTTAAGCATTTAACATACGCCATATACACTGTAAGCACACATTACCAATAGAATATCTGGGCTCGGTTTATTTTTTCAGGTACTTACTATGCCGATCCGTTTCATAAAGCAACATTAACCTGTCTGTATATCTGCTACAAAAATCATTTATTCACACACACATTCCCAGGCGACAGATTATAATGCGAATATTATGATAATTGATAATGGAAGTGCTACGAACCATAAATATGAATTAAAACATTTAGTTATATATTTTGATTCACTTTGCCATATATAGAATCTGGACCCTGAAAAGAAAAGAAAGAAATATACAGTGAGACCAACGAATTAGTGATGGGTCCGCTCTGTACTCACTACTACAATGTAGTACTACACTACATTGAAGTGCACACTTCGCACATTTTGATGTGTAGTGCACACTACAAACTACAAACACCAAAGTTATTGAAAGTATAAACTTCAAATAGTACACTTCATTTCAAAGCGAACACTACAAAGTACATACACTTCAAAGTTATTGAAAGTATGAGAAACACATTTTAAATAGTGTATTTTTTACGTGAAATTTTTGGAAAGTTGATGTAGATATATGAAGAAATTTCTAGAATCTGTAACAACCCCCCCCCCCCCATGGTTTGAAAAATTTTGGGAGCTATGAAGAAATTATTGGGAAGTTGATTCATTTATCGTAAATATTTTTGTCGTTGACCTTTTTTTTTTTTTTAGCTCGCCAAATTTTTATTTGGGAAAAAAATACTTCACTTCATTTAAAAATTTACTTCACTATTACTTCATTTCATTACTTCACTTCATTAATATTACAATTACTTCACTTCATTTA
>JADDOH010018648.1:0-32503 GCA_016648135.1 Agrypnia vestita
CAGTGTCCCAGTTATATATTGTCAGGAGACGTTTCAATAGCATCATCATCATCACCATCATTAGCAGCGTCCCAGTTGTATGTAGTCAGGAGGCGTTTCGATAGTATCATCATCAGCATCATCATTAGCAGTGTCCCAGTTGTATATCGTCAGGATACGTTTCAATAGTATCATCATCATCATCTTCATTAGCGGTGTTCCAGTCATATATAGTCAGGAGGCGTTCCGATAGTATCATCACCATCATTAGCAGTGTCACAGTTGTATATCGTCAGGAGACGTTTCAATAGTATCATCATCATCATCTTCATTAGCGGTGTTCCATTCATATATAGTCAGGAGGCGTTCTGATAGTATCATCATCATCACTAGCGGTGTTCCAGATATATATAGTCGGGAGGCGTTGCGATAGTATCATCATCATCATCGTCATCACTAGCGGTGGTTCAGCTTTATATCGTCAGGAGGCGTTTCGATAGTATCATCAACATCATCATCATTAGCAGTGTCCCAGTTATATATTGTCAGGAGACGTTTCAATAGCATCATCATCATCACCATCATTAGCAGCGTCCCAGTTGTATGTAGTCAGGAGGCGTTTCGATAGTATCATCATCAGCATCATCATTAGCAGTGTCCCAGTTACATATAGTCAGGAGGCGTTTCGATAGTATCATCATCAACATCATCATTAGCGGTGTCCCAGTTATATATCGTCAGGAGACGTTTCGGTAGTATCATCAACATCATCATCATAGCAGTGTCCCGGTCGTATATCGTCAGGAGACGTTTCAATAGTATCATCATCATCATCATCACTAGCGGTGTCTCCGATACATATATCGTCAGGAAACGTTACGATAGTATCATCATCATCATCATCATCACTAGCGGCGGTTCAGCTAAATATCATCAGGTGACGTTTCGGTAGTGACAACATCATCTTCATCAATGATGGCAGGGTTCCAGTTACACATCAGTCGGAGATAATTAGGCAGATCCCATCATCACCGATGGCAGGATTCTAGCTGTACACCATTTGGAGAAAATACACCGACATCCCTGGCCAGGGGCTAGGCATATCCCTACTGTCCAGATCCACCTTTCCATCTACTAATACGAGGGGTCATGGCCTCGTGAAACCACATGGCAACCAACCATTACAAGTATTTATTTATGTATTGTATATGTAAGTATATGTATGTATATTATATTTTATTAGTATGTATCTATTCGTACGTAGTGTATGAGGGGGCTCTTCACGGGTGGCACAACACCCGTGCGGATGTCTTCCCTCGTCTGGAATGGATTGAACGTATTGATGCATACCAGATTATAATAAGTACTACCTGGGAGGGTGATTGCAGTCACTGTAGTGTCGCGAATGGCCAATGGGCTGCAGTTGCTCACAGGCGAGGGTTGGGGAGCCTAGGAAACTCCCCCTCCCCACTCGCATATTTTTGACTTGACAGGTGGCCCGGGACCATCTTTACAGTAGCTTCAGTATATATACCGTAGTTTAACTTAGTTTAACCTGGAGGAGTTGGAATTCGGGGGGCAAACTGGCTCTGAGCCCGGACGCCAGACACTGACGCGAGGGATGGTGCGGTACTTTGCACAGAAGAGGCCCAACATGAAAAGGCGCATCCAGGCTCAGGTCAACGTATCCGGAACTCGTGTCGGGAGAAGGAAGATGGGATCAGTCACCGATGAGCCTTTGGGTATGGAGGGGCCGAATTTAAAGCAACCACATTTTCCGCGTACACATACATTTACACATACCTTCTACAAACCCCTTTATCCATTAGAACCCAACGTACCACTAGAATGAGACATAGGGCCAGATACAGGTGACGGAACTTAGGCCGGCTAGTAAATAAACGTAACAATGTAATTGATATAAAGATAATGCAGAGTAAATATAAAAGATCGTCGGGAATAAGCACAGCGAGATAGCGGCGGAAGATAAAATTATTAATCAGCGAGGGCGTCGAAGACGGAATCATCCATAGGAGCGGCTACGAAGGACTCGAGGGCTTTCAGGGGATCTATGTACTCTATATGTGCATGCGCATGTGATAACGGCACGTTACTAACCTTTCCAGTGGATGGCGGTCGATCCCATACAGGTAGGACAATGGGGGATCGAGCGGAGAGGGCGTGGGAGCAGAGGATCGCGCACTCTGGAAGCGCAGCTACACCAGATGCAGTGGTTTCAGTCCGTAGGAATGATAGGTAAATAATATAGGGCCACGGAACATAGTATGTTTAGCAATTGCACCGTAGGGCTTAATTGACGTGCTAGGTAGCTTTGTTGGCGTTTTCCATGAACATTCACGAACTTCATACCCCAGTATTTAATTTAAGAAAAGCTTGCGTTAGGGTTACCACTAAACCAATTCATCCCCTATAGTTCGAAACAAAAAATTACACAACGTGAACTGGGGAGGTCTTGAATAAAGCGAGGGTGTTTGGAAATACTACGTTAAAAGCCGTAGAGCCTTCACCCGACGTAGATAGATAGCTTGTTTGCCTCTAACAAGGCGTAAACTCAGTTAGGAGTAGGATCGAGCTGAAAGGCGAAGAAGAGGAGCCATCACAAGCACGATTATTTTCGTACGTATTGAGCGCGCACGTTGATTGCGTCTTGCGTTGGTCACGATCAGTTACTTTTCGCATTTCTCCAATGACGTTTGAGCCAAATGAATAATCTGTATCTTCTGGAAGACTCTCTTCTTACTCGTAGGCTGCTACGGCGTCGTCGGTATCGTAGAACCAAGTGGGTGAAAGAAATATATAGTAGAAGAGATGAATTCCATCACTTTATGGCAGACTTAAATAATGACAAATTTCATGATTATCTACTATGAACAAAGAAACATTTGAATATATTTTAAATGTTGTGTGGACTATCTGACCAAATTCAGTTATCTGTTCGAAGTACATAATTATACCTCACCTGCATTAGATTTTTATGTTTTATCCAACCTTTTCAATCCTTGCTCACCTCAATGCCCCAATTCTAAATTCAACTTCCTATCTGATCATGGTCTTCCACTCCGTTCATCTGACAGCACTTCACTATCCATCCCCAATCATAATACTGAATTCGTCAGCTCCTCATATATTTGATTTTGATTGTTACAGCGTTACAGTCACTGTAACATTGTGTACCGGAAATATGTTTCAATTGTTCCACTAAATTGTGTGATTGGATTGTTGAAATTGCCAAACGGCAATAAGCCGCCATTGTATAATTCAATTCAATCTATTTTTGCATATCGCTAATGATAAAGCAATTCCTCGCCTACCACACTTTTGTCAAAATCAACTTTTTTATGTACTTGTCTTTACAATGTTTGGATGTATAATCTTGCAAAAGCTTGTATCTTAAAAAATATTATTTTTGTCTCTTATTCCATTAAAGCGATTCCTTGTATTCTATTTATTGTAAAGAATCTAGGTATTTTGTAGTTTTTTGCCTGCCCTGTAAAATCTGCATTAATTACTATCTACTATTTTACCATGAGCAATGTAACATATACATAACAAACATACATTCAAATCGTTTATGTTATAAATGACGATTTAACATAACATATTTTATATTAAACATTTTAATTAATATAATATAATATACGATTCATATCAAAGGTGTATGAGAATCCTGCTTCGGAAAACTCTCTGAGACATGGAACAGATCAATGTCCAAAGCGATATTGTTCAGCATAGCTGTGGCTCTTCCAACAGGCATAACCATCGGCAGGTTGGTCCTGTACATAGGAATGTGAAATAATCTATGCTGAATCTAAGACTAATTTAACAGGAACGTACAAACCAATTCTAATAATATGTATACAAAAAAGTAATAACTGTTCTTTTTGTTAACTAATATTCTTCCATGTAAAAGCCATCAGGGCGTTCAAATAAATAAATAAACAAATATAATTAAAGTAAGCTCTACCTTCGATAGCGAATAAAATTTTCTTACAATTTTTTGGCCACGTTGTTCGTTAAGCAGATGAAATCCTGACTGCTGTCCAGAAAACACCGAGATATTAGTGTACAAAACGCTTATTAGGCCAGTGCTCACGTACGCAGCTGAGACGTGGGTACTAACTAAGAGGAATGAGCGAGCACTGGACGTTTTGACAGGAACATTTTGAGGCGTATCTACGGACCGGTTCTAGAAAGTGGAATTTGGCGCAGACGTTACAAAAATGAGCTTTTTACTCTGTTTAAGGAACTAAACGTCACAAAATTTATAAAACTGGGAAGACTTCGGTGGCTGGGTCATGTGGAGAGAATGTCCGAGCATCAAGCACCAAAGTCCCTGCTGAACTCAAGGCCGATAGGGCGAAGGAGCTTAGGAAGGCCAAAATTAAGATGGAGTGACAACTTCCTCACAGACATTTCTGCTTTGGAGCTTATGAACTGGAGAGAGCTGGCACTAAACCGAGATGAATGGAGGAAGACTCTTGAGGAGGCCAAGACTCACCATGGGTTGTAGTGCCAAGAGTGATGATGATTCGTTAAAGTGAAAGTGAAAGAACATTATGACTTAGAAGATGGTTACAAGAGTGAAAAAATGCGTTGCATCTAATTGAAGATACCTTGAAGCCAGCTATACATAGGGGCAACACAGGACGAGACGGAGGTGCACTGCGACCTGTTTTCAATTTCATTGAGGTCACTATATTCCAACACTGACGCGAATTAGAAAACATTGGCGATAATTTCAGTTCAATTTATTTATAAAATTGACACGTATTTGTATATTTTTTCGTTCACTACTCCATTCAAGTAGACGTATGAAAGAAAATTTCCGAATTTATTAATGAATGGATTACAAACCTGATGTCGCGATGTTCACGGCATAGAATATTATCATAAAAAGTCAACGTATTATACAATTGTCTCGAAAAGCACGCTAATGTAATGATTTTTACATGAAAAATGTACAATTTTACGGCATATTCGACGGTTTGGACGCGCATACGTGCGCGTACACGGATGTGTCACACGTAGCCCCTGGGACACGGCCTGAAAACACACAGAGCCTTATCGATTCGACCACATCGGACAAACACCGCAATTGATAAACACAAAAGCGTTTCTACTCACCGAACGGCCGTCGCTGAGGGCGCACCGAGGCACTTTTGACAATTCGATATCCGTCCTATCCGCCACTACATTCGCGCGGGTCCTGTCAGTTTTCCGCGGAAAACGGGCGACAGAGTTCGAGTCTCGAAACGCTCCGGGTAAAGGCGATCGGTTCGTCCGCGAAACAGCCAAACGCCGCGGTCCGGCGGGGGATTGCCGCTTCGCCGATGGCGTCGCTTCTCCGCGGCTGCGGCGCCGTGCCGCGGGATGTGTCGCTGAGGGGCGGTGCGGGCGCGGTGCGACGTCCCTCGCCGGCGCAGCGCAGCGGTGTACTGCCGGCTGGCGATGGGTCCGCTCCGCGCTCGCCGCTACAATGTAGCGCTACGCCACGCTGAAGCGCACACTTCACACCTTTGAAGTGTGGCGCACGCTGCAAACTGCACGCGCCAAGTTATTGAAAGTATATACTTCAAACAGTAAAATAAGATAAAATAAAATAGGCTCACTTACACAAACACACTAACACACTATAACCTCATATATATGATATACTTTCTATTATGTTACTTTAATCACTTTACTATGTTATGTTAATATACAATACTTATCCAATACAAATAATTTTTCTACCATATATCTATCATCATCATCATCATCATTCTTGGCACTACAACCCTTGGTGGGTCTTGGCCTCCTCAATAATTTTCCTCTACTCGGTCTAGTGCCAATACCATATTATATCTATATACTACGTTTTATAAATACACACTATTGTAAACTATGCCTCAACACAAATATTTCTAGTGAGACAGACACAGTCCAACCAAAGTTTTATATATTAATTAAATAGAAATAAACAAATAAAATAAAACAGTATACTTCATTTCTAAGCGAACACTACAAAGTACATACTTCAAATAGTACATTTTTTTATGTAAAATTTTTGGAAATCGAAACAACTTTTGAGACTGAACGAAAAACGAACCAAACGAAACTGAAACAACCCCCCCCCCCATGGTTTGAAAAAATTTGGGATCGGATGAAGAAATCTGGTTGGCGACCTTTTTTTTTATTTTAGGTCGCCAAATATTATTTTACCAAAATATATATTCATTTTAGTCACCAAACTTTTTATTTGAGAAAAATTATTTCATTTCATTACTTTACTTCATCAATACTACAATTACTTCATTACTTCACTTCATTTATTTTGTACTACAAATGTAGTGTACACTTAGTAGTCTTCAAACTGGTGAACGTGTGTGTGTTGTAGTCTTCATTTTGAAGTGTAGTTTTTCCCTTCGCTACGGCGGTGGCGACCGCGCCGGCCGAGCTTGCGCGGAAATGTGCGCGCGGAAAAAACGGGGGCCAAATGTCATGCCAGAGCGCCGCTCGGTGGAAATTCGATTTTGGTCATTTCGACTTGTGTAGGGTTATTTGGAAAGCGTTAATAAACTCGCGGGGCTATATTCCTGCCTCGATTGTGAGTCGAAAATATTCAAACAACCATGACCTAATGTCAAAAGTTTTGAAGATATGCGACATCAAAGCAATTGCATTTTTTTTTCAATATTTTGAATTATTTTTTGTAAAACGTTGGACTATTATTATATCGAGCATGAAAAATTCATTTCCTTTAATAATAGTCAAATAAAATAATAAAAACCTTCCAATTCCAATTGGGGTTTTTACAGGGTATCATTTTATTTAACTTGTATTGAAACGAATGAATTTTTCTTATTCGATATAAGTCACCGTAATGATGGTCCAACGTTTTAGAAAAAATAAGTCTGAAATATTGAAAAAAAATGCAATCCTTGATGTCGTATATCAGTATTAAATTGTAAAGGGATGAACAAAACCCCGTTTTTATGAGACTGGATTGGATCAGAGTAGAACAATGTGCCCCTTGTGTCTATTTAAGGCACATTGCATAATCAAGTCCCCTAGCAAACAAAAAAACAACAGTACATATTATGTAAACGGAATTCAGTGGTTTCTAGCAAACCCTGTTATAAGGGATCACATCAAATTAAGGTATAATATGCCTCCGCGGGTACAGGTCGTTCTCCGATGACGTTGAATACGACTTCAACGAAACGTCGAGAATCGTTTCTCGGAAAAATATACGGTTCGTATAAAATATCCATAACCATTTATTGTTAAATAATACAACAATTATTATAAAAGATTTATAAATTTCATATGTATGTATGTATATGTATACATTTGTAAATGATCATACTGATATATTTATTTTTATTTATTTGTTTATTTTTTTTTATTTACATTTGTTAATACAAGTCACTAATAACTGCCGCACTAGGTGAAACCTGTTCTGTGGCAGTTATCCTCATATGATATTTATGTAATATTAACAAATGACAATTAAAGAAAGTATAAAAGTAAGAATGTAAGATCAATAATAATAAAGTAAATCATAGGAATACCTAAATCTAAAAGAAAAGAAAATATACATACAAAATTAAAATAAGAATTTAAGTAGTTACAAAAATAAATATTATATTAGAGTATACTTTAAATTATATAAAGCAGTTTTTTCCAATTCAGAGGTCAAGGGCGGATCACTTCTTCAGCATACCTTCTACCTGATATTTTTATAAACTTAGTAATACGATATTTAAAAGGTTTGTGTAGAGTTATTTCGTTATTTTCATTAGTTCACTTGTTAAAAACAAGCGGGGCAGTGAAATTAAATTGTCTTTGCCCACAAGACGTTTTCCTTTTAGGTACCTCGAAATTAATTGTATTTGCCAGTCTTGTAACCCGTGTTTGTTGTGTACAATTTAAATTTACCTTGTCTATATGTTTACATATATAATGTACACTGTTATCTAGATATGTGTGAGATTTTTATTTTATTGTTATAGGTGTAAACCGTAGAAATAAAATAAATAAATTAATTAAATAAATTAACAAAAAAACAGATTTGAGGGGCATTACCTGTGACCCCAGGTAATGACGCGCAGGTAAAGACGTAAGGACGCTCAAACCTGTCTGTATGAACATAACGAATAATATAATTTTAATGAATCAAATATTAGGTCCTTACATATGAAATTGGCGTTTAGTATGGGAGGAACATAAAGCCGTTTTTTTTATTATAATATATTTATTTAATCAAAGTATGTACCATTGCTATCTATGCACTTTTGCCATCTCATAGGTAGTTCATCGATCCCTTTACTAAAAACACCATTCGGGCGGGAATCAATAAAATCTTTGAAGGCGGTTTGGACTGCCCCATCGGAGTTGAATTTTTTCCTTTGCAAGAAGTTATCCAAATTTCGAAAAAAATGGTAATCTGTTGGGACAAGGTCCGGAGAGTACGGTGGATGTCTTAGACATTCCAATTGAAGCTCCTCTAATTTGGTAGCCGTCTGTTGTGCAGTGTGTGGTCTAGCGTTATCATGAAGCAGCAGTGGCCTAGAGCGATTAACCAGCCTCGGTTGTTTAGCAGCTAGCTTTTCCATCATGGTTTGCAGTTGCTGACAATAGACATCTGCCGTAATCGTCTGGCCAGATTTAAGAAAGCTGTAGTGAACGACACCAGCACTAGTCCACCAAACGCTCACAAGTAACTTTTTTTGGAGTCAATTTTCGCTTGGGGCATGGTTTGGCTGGTTCGGCAGGGTTCAGCCATTGCGATGAGCGCTTCCGATTATCGTACAGGATCCACTTTTCATCACAGGTAATGATTCGATTTAAAATCCCTTCATTATTGTGCCGGTTGAGTAATGCAACGCAGCAGTCAACGCGCGTTTGTTGATTTGCTTCACTCAATTCGTGAGGTACCCACCTTTCAAGCTTTTTCACCTTACCAATTTGCTTCAAGTGGATTAAAACAGTTTTATCACTAACACCGCAGCCTGCAGCTAACTCGGATGTGGTTTGCGATGGATCCGCTTCCACAATAGCCTTCAATTCTTCATTATCAACTTTGGTCTCCGGCCGTCCACGGGGCTTTTTCTGCAGGTCGAAATTTCCAGAACGAAAACGTTGGAACCAAAAACGCACTGTGTTTTCTTTTGCGGCACCGTCGCCATACACAACATTAATCCTTCGAGCCGTTTCTGCAGCACTGGTGCCACGGTGGAACTCGTACTCGTAAATAACGCGATATTTCAAGTTTTTCATTTTGTAAACTGAGTGACGCAAAGAAAAAAACAATTGAGGAAAAAACAAATGAATTATAATTTTCAAAACACAAATACATGAGTAAATAGCTGTATAAATTTGGATTTGGAATTCCTAACCAAAGAGAAGATATTTGAGATCAAATTTGCCAGTACGGCAAAACGCCAATTTCATATGTAAGGACCTAATATTAAATAATAAATTAAATAAAATCAAAATTAAATAACATTGGAGGAAAATTATATTTATAAATAATGAAATTTCTAATTCAATAGTTAAAAATATTTCAAATGTTATTCAACCAGCTTTTTATACTAATAATAAATTTAAAAAATACATATTAAATAATAAAGATAAGGATAATTTTAATAAAAACGTGTAGAAATTTTGAAATTAGAGTTAAGGAACACTTAAGGTGTTTAAATAGTAATAATTATTCCGAATTTTCTAACCATCTTTTGGCTATGGATCATTCTTTTGATATTAATAAGGGTTTACAAATTTTACATACAAATTATACAGAATCACAATTTGATAAGAAATAAGAAAGAGTGTAAATAGTAAATTGAATATTATAAATAATCAGGTCCTTTTTGCAAATAGTCATCTTTTAAATTTATTTTCATGTTAAGTAGGTACTTTATATTATCATTTTCCATATACAACTTTTTAATATTTTGATCTATACTTCGATTTTCAAATATTATTTTTGTTATCCTGACGAAGAAGCCATTGGCATCGAAACATGTTGAATTTTTTCAATAAATAAGTGGTTTTAACAAAGTAAATTTATATCAATTTTAAAAAAATTCCAATTTTATCTTGTTATAGGAATTTATAATTCATAATGGGAAGAATATTTATGAGGAACATTACTAGGGTTTCTGGCCCGGGAATGGATGGGTGTTTTCGATGCATCTAGTCCCGGAAATGTTCATGTCGAGTCCCGGGATTCGTTATAATTTTGACAGAATGAAAATAAAATAATGATATTAGTTATTCATTGTTTTAGTGGGCCGCACTTTGGATATATTTTTCTCCTTATTATATTTTTGTTGCATCCCGCGATCGATTATCTTTTTATTTATTCATTATCCGTGGTTCGAGTTCCGGTAGCAGCCAAATACTTTTTCGTTGGTTTGATTTTTCTGTGTGTCTTTCTAATTGATTAATACATTTGGATAATGGTACTTTTGGATAATCCAGTAAGCGCTTATCTTTTTTAAATATAACTTAAGAAACATTATTTCTGGGTTTTCGACGTCAAAGTTATACCATCGATTTAATATATGAAATATTACATTCAATAGCCAAGAAATCAAACAAATTGTCCTGGAAGTCTGCCAATAGTAATGAAAAATATGATGGAAAGAGCTCGTATTAGAGGCGATTATTTGGCGGATATTATCAAATATCACAATTACGTTGTCTGTCCGTACGTCCGTCTGTCTGTCGGTCCCCGTAACTTAGTGTAACGTCCGTGATTTTATTCGAAGTCACGGCTAAAAAATAAATCAAACGGCCGGAGAAGGGAACCCTCGGCCAGTAAACTGGAAGGCGGCAACGATAGCGATGTTGCTGTCGCCGAGTCACTCTAACTAAAGATCAACATGCATGCCAATCGCATGTTGGACTTTAGTTAGAGTAACACGCATGTGAATAGTAATTTATGAAGGTGTTGTTGTGTAAATAAAAGTATGATTGTAGTGTGTACTGTTATTTACGTGCTATAGTAGTGGTGACGAAGCGACGGGTTACGTCTCAAAACCGGTAGACGAATAAGTAATTTTTGGTGGTTATATACTAACATAAATATGCTTTCAATATTATAAATATTAATAATATTCATCTACCAATAGTTATAGAGTAAACCAAACACCAAAATCTGGTATAGACATTTATTCTGGGGTTTGAATAACCCCCCAGAATATGTATCGAGCTGACCCTAACGCTGATGCTGATATTCTTGCAGATGACCCATCATCATTCTAAAAGTCACTCCTATATTATATAAGTGCACAACATCCACCTTCTTGTCAATACCCTGAACCCTTGAAACAATTATTTATTTACTTTTTCTTATATGATCACACTACACTGATACAATAAATGTATGCGTGTCGCTAGAGTCGGCTAAAGACTATGCATGTTGCTAGAGTACGCTGAAGACAATGCATGTTGCTAGAGTAGGCTGAAGACAATGCATGTTGCCAGAGTAGGCTGAAGACAAAACATGTTGCTAGAGTAGGCTGAAGACAATGCAAGCTGCTAGAGTAGACTGAAGACAATGCATGTTGCTAGAATAGGCCGAAGACAAGTAGTAAACCGTGTTTCAAATAATAATGTATTGTTTGTTATGTATTAAAATACATAAAAAAAACAATACAGGTCCAGTATTCTGTTAGTGACTCATTAAAAATATTGGCCTATTACGTAAAAATAATAACAGTATTTTATCATCCCAGAAAATGGTGCAAACGTTTTGACAAATGCAATATGGGTCAGATCGGTCAAACGGTGTAGATTTGTATAGAAAATATATCAGGAAGAAGGGATGTGATGAAGGGGGCGGGGGAAATGTCCCCTATGTTTCCCGCCGGGTCCTAAAGAATAAGTGTGCTAAATTTGGATCAGATCGATCCAACTTGGTATACATTTTCGTGCAAAATATATTAGCGGGGGGGAAAGGGTAAAGGGGGATGGGAAAAATGTAATTATGATACCTGCCGGGTCCTAAAGTAGAAGTATGAGAATTTGGGTCAGATCGGTTAAACGGTGTGGATTTGTATAGAGAATAGACAGACGTTGAGTTTTATAGGTATAGATCTTAATTTCGGGGTATTAAATCAAAGGCAACAGTATCAAAAAAAAATGAATGCAGTCATCTAGGATTATTTATGTGTAATGTACTGAATTCGATATGTTATAGGAAGCATGGTTTCTGATGTGATTAATGCATAAAATCTATAATTCAGTACATTTTAAATTAACTATCCTCGATGGCTGCATTCAAGACTTTTTTTCAATATTTCTGATACTGCTGCCTTTGCTTTTATATCCCACAATTAATTTGTTGTAGCTTCCCGAGAAGTGAGGCTTCGATCGGGTAGAGCTTCCGCAGTATCGGAGAGTCCCGAAGGAGTGAGATGATGTGTGTGGTGCTTCCTCCGTCTTATAGTTGATTTTTCAACGGAATTGCGCGGTTTTTCTTGCCTCGTACCGCTGTGTGTTTAAGAAAAATGTAATATTGCCAATCACCAATCCAGCCCTGCACAGCGCGTGGGTTCGGCGCTTGATTAACTTGCCGCGGCTGTAATTGCGAGGTTAGCCTCTGCCGGCGCGTGATAAGCGCAGCTTTTTACTTCGGCCGATAACTCCTTATCAGCCGCCCGTTACCAGCTGTCACCGGCTGCTCCGACGCTCGCGAAACACGTGAGGGGTATAACAGTAACTGCAGCAATATCCCCCTGAGGTTTCTCTGAGATAAATACAAAAAAACTAACCCATAAAAACCAAGTTTTAATTATAAATAAAATAAACACACAAATCACTTTGTTTTCACCACTTGATTAGATTAAACAATCTACATGTTTCGAGAACAATGTTCTCTCCTTCAGGATTATTGTGTACTTAAGATTTTTAAAAGTTAAACCAAGCAAATGTGTTACCACGAAGGGGCGCCATGAGGGGGTTGGTGAGGGGAGGGGGGGGGTTCGAGGTGTTAATTATTATGGGTCATCTGGACAATGTGGAATTTTAAGTGGAAAAATATTCAAAATAGGATTATGCAAATTTTCGTCTGTGTATTTATTATATTAGAGTTAATATTAACGTTTTTCCTAATTTCAAGTATTTTAAAGTGATTTGTGTTTATTTTGATAACAACGTCACCACAAAGTTCAAGCCTTCATATAGAAGAAGAAAAAATATTCTTCGAACAGTTTTAATTGTACTCCCTTTCTCATTTAACTGGTTTGGCGCTTAACCCACGCGTTGGGCTTCGGTCGGGCGACGCTACGAAAGGGAGTAATAAAAAATTTCCAAAAATCCAAAATTATACTACAATCAGGTTTCACGTCTCCCAGACGAGTTGAAATATTTTCATACAACTTAATAATTTGTATGAAAAAACCATTCAAAATTTTAAAAATCCAAAATTAGTTAATTTTTTTTAACGAAAATTTGATAGATCTTCTGCTGCAAGCTGCGAGCAGACTCATGGAGACGATTTAGCTTAGTGGTTGTCCTGACGAAGAGACGGGTTACGTCTCGAAACCGGTAGAAAAAAAAGTAATTTGTAGTAGTTATATATTAACATAAATACTTTTTTTTCCTAAATGTCTGACCACAAAGTTAATGCTATTAATATTAAAAAAATATTATTATTTTTAGATTTGGGAACATGATTTTGGAAGGGATAGAGCTATGTTCCTATAAAATCTAGAATTATTAAATTTTTGGCATTGAAGACATTTTTACACATTTTTGGATACTGCTGCCTTTGCTTTTATAACCCTCATATGAAATATGAAGAACACCACGCAAACTATGTGTCAAAATACTAAAAGGCGATTACTAACTCACAAAACACAATTTGACATACATGTATAAAGTATAAAAATGTACACCCTGCTTTAGCCCAATACTTGCCACTGTGCGAACTAGAAATTTTGAATTTTTTTAATCTTAAACCTGAAACTTGGTGATGTTTATTATAATAAGTAGTTTTTGCTATAATCTGTTTTTAAATAATGATTCATAATTTTCTATTCTATGAAACTAATGCTGCAGTTTGCCTTGAAAATTCCACATGACCTACATATTTTAAATAGCGTAAACTGAATGAAGTTGATGTGAAGCGAGTAGAAAATGAGGATTCTGCTGATGAAATATAGCCATTGTTTTCATTAATACTGTCACTGAAGCATGGCAAATGAAACACGGAAAACTGATTAAAATCTTAAAAAATTTTAGTTAATTATTTGGACACAAATTTAATCGAAGCAGCGTTCTTCAACTCGCACAAAATTTTATAATTTGCACTAATTATCGTTAGTCACTTGTATGTGCAATACTTTATTTTCGTTTGCTAGAATCTTCGCCCATCTGTGGACCAATTTATTCGTGCTGTCTGTTGTCATATATAATTGACTGGCGCGCACTTGCATCGCTTTTATACATAAATGTCAGAGTTCGCGATTCAACGACAAGTTGACCAGTTTCTCCATATTTCTAGTGATTTATGGTTTCTTTAGTTTAATCTAGTTGATTTTAGATTCGTGAGGACTCTTTGAGAGACTTCGATAATGCATAGTTACTGTTGTTTTTGGTTCTTGTATAATACTATAATATGTATAATATGTATAATACTAGCTGTTACCCGTCAAAAATTATGGAAGGTTTGCGTCTTTGATAAGACCTAGTGTATAGGTATTTGTAGTATTTTGTTGCCGCCTTCAGGTTTGCTGGCCCGGGGTTCAAGCCCCATCTCCGGCCGTTTAATTTCGTTTTTAAGCCTTAAATTCGAACGAAATTACAGACGTTACACGAAGTTACGGGGACAGACAGACAGAAAGACAGAAGGACGGACAGGCATCGAAATTATTATGTTTTAATAATTGACTAGCGTGCGCTTGCATCGCTTTTATACATAAATGTCAGAGTTCGCTGTTCAACGTGGACGTTCGAGCAGTTTCTCCGTATTTCTAGTGATTTATGATTTCTTCTAAAATAGTGTAGTTGATTCTAGATTCATGAGTACTGTCTGAGAGACTTCGATATTGCGTTGATATTATTGTTTTTAGACTCTTGTGACAATATGTGGGGTATAAAAGCAAAGGCAGCAATATCCAAAAAAAGTTAATGCAATCATCGAGGATTATTAATTAAGAATCTACTGACTTCAAGATTTAATATCAAATATAGCCTATAGATTTATATTATAGAAAACATGATTTTGAAAAGGATAGATACAAAAATTCTAGAATTCAGTACCATTATATTGTTCCATTCTCACTTTTCTTTTCATCCTCTTACTTATTCTTACACAAAAATCGACATGTCCACTAAAATATATGCAAGCCTTTATAAGGATGGAGTTATGATTTAGGTATACAAGAAATGCATACTCAATCTACCGATACGGTAACCTTAACCCTGATAAAGTCTTTTTATTTTCCTAAACGTTTTAAGTGGTTCAGGATGAATCCAACCTAAATTTAATACAAGCTTTCAAATTGTTCCATAATCAAGGCCATGAGAATTACTCGCACTCGAATTCGTGTTTATATGTATTAGGTGTACCAAAAAACGCGATTTTTAAAATATATATTTTTACAAAGCTATACTAAAAATTATTTTAATTCGGTTGATGCGATCTTTTCCCAAATTTACAGATTATTTCAAAATACATTTAGATATTATTTAATGTGTAGAAATATTATATGTACATTTTAAAACATTCGAGTCACTTTAAACCCAAATATATCGATATTTCTATTTTCTTACGTCGTTTATATTTTTTCTATTATATTTTTGACATTTAATTTATAGGTTAGATAGAATATGCGTTTGGTTGGAAATGTGTCAAACTCGAACGCATACACGGCGACGGATCATCTATATTATGATTGCTTCTAAAACGCAATATGCAGTGCGTGGTTTTGCCATTACCAGTTTCAAAACATAACCAAATCGTGTGAAAAGCAGTAAGACAGCAGGCAATGGGCGATAGTTAATCGCAGACACAAATAGCCGCGCAGTGGCCACTATCGGCTACCTTAAAACACAATGTATACTTGAAAAAACATGTAATATCAAATAAAAATAGTGCGGATGGGGTGAATGCATCTAATAACTGCTAGCGATGACAAGAAAAACAATTTATTATTTCATTCAAAAAATAGTTAAATACAATTAGAACTTAACGTCGGTACAACTAGTTACAATTTTGTCCATACAAAAATATCTAGGAGAAGTGCGTCCAAAATGTTGTAGCACTTCCTACAGTACGACAAAATCATGGGAAAAGTGTATCTACTCTTGTAAATCAAAATTCCTTTAAATATTCATTAAAACAATATATACAAAACAAAATATAACTCAAATAAAGTGTACTCACCAAGTTGTGTGTCCGTAATACAATTTTTTGTGAAGTTGTAGACAACTCACAAAGACACTCCCAAGTAGCAAGTCGAGATAAACCAGTGCTTGAAATTTGAATGCTTATAACTGACAATATAGACCGTGTTACAGCTCCATCTATATGTCATGAATTAAACTGATTTAAACAAAGTCTTCTAAGATGGCATCCCTGTAAGAAGATCTGTGTAGGTACAAGGTAGAAGCGTAATACCCAGAACAGTAGTATATCTCCGGCCTGTCGGCGAGTTATTAGCCTACTCTTGCGTTGACGCTAGGGTTGTCACTTTATTTTTACTCCCTTTCTTTTTTCTCTTAGCGTCTGAGATTCCGACGCAAAAGGTAGACACTAAACCCGGATAAAATTCAATTTCTTTTAATTGTTCAAAAATTGATGTGCCGATTTTAATGTTTATGTGATCCTTTTCGAACTCTGCGAAAGACCTGCTCCATCCTCTCTATATTGGCAACAAAGTCATGAGTAAATTTCGATCTGTCGCATATTTTCTGTAATTAGTATACCTAGTTTCTGCACTTAAAATACAAGAACGCTGATTAACATCAACGTAGACTTTTAAAAACTCGCAGTTTTTGTGATAATCAACACACCTTTTTAGTAAAGCACCACAAACATAAAAAAGGCATTTATTTTCTAAAGCGGCGGCTGCGAGCGCGAATGGCACCGAAGGCACGGATTTGCTGCCGCCGCCTTGTGCCCCCATATTCTATGTCAATGTGTGCGGCACAGTGCGTGCGTACACGGCGCCGAGCACGCACGCACACATTCTAATGGGTAGCGGCCTGTTTGTATGAAGACGTATTACTGTTCTTAGTATACCAAATAGCAGAATTGCCAAGACGAATAGGAATGAGCTGTCTGCTTTTGGCAAACTCAAACACATCTTCGAGAACAAAGAGATCCCAATTAGCCTAAAAAGAAAAGCCTTTGAATCGTGCATACTGCCAGTGATGACGTATGGATTGGAGACTATGGCCCTTTCAAAGAAAAGTGTAGAAAAGCTCAAATGCACGCAACGATCCATGGAGAGATCCATGCTTGGAGTAAGCCTAAGAGATAGAATAATAAACGACGAAATTAGGCGCAGAACTAGAGTTAGTGGATATCATGGATCGTGTAGCGAAGCTAAAATGGCAATGGGCAGGACACGTTGCAAGACAAGATACTACAAGATGGCCTCCCAGACTTCTGAAATGGAGACCTTGGGAAAATAAAAGAGGCATCGGAAGACCTCAAAAGAGATGGGCCGATGATATTGTCGCTGTGGGGGGAAATAAATGGCTGCAATTAGCCAACAACAGGGAAGAATGGAAAAATAAGGAAGAGGCCTATAACCAGCAGTGGAAAGACGAAGGCTGATGAAGAAGAAGAAGAAGAAGTGTACTGTGGTTAGATGCACTTATCCCTAGTATGCATTTACCCCAACTCACCTCATATGTTTTTGGTTTCAATTATAAATTTATTAAATCAAATTAATTAATCAATTAGAAAGATATACAGAAAAATCTAATTCACGAAAAAATATTAGGTTGCTACTGGAATAAGAACCCAGGTCACCTCCTTTCCGGGGCCGGTGCTCTGACCACTAAGCTATAGCAACCCTCTATGTTTCCTTGAATATATCGACCTTATATGTAGTTCTTATTTTTATTAATTGATTAATGTTTATTTTTGTCCATAGAGCAATCCACTTTTTTGATACGTACTACATATAAGGTCGACATATTCACGGAAACATAGAGGGTTGCTATAGCCCCGGAAAGGAGGTGAGCTGGGTTCGAATCCCAGTAGGAACCTAATATTTTTTCGTGAATTAGATTTTTCTGTATATCTTTCTAATTGATTAATTAATTTAAATTAATTAATCAAATTTAAATTAATTTAAAAAATTTCACAGAACTTTGTTCTGAAAAATTACAACATCACAAATATGAATGTGTTCTTAAATATATATATAAATTTATTCTGATCTTTCCTTTATCTGTTTGTTTGGGGGACATTATTAAATAATTTAATTTCAAGACAACTAAAATGATAATGGCAAACCTAACATTCGGAACATCCCTAGCAGGGCCGGACTGTAAAGGCTAATTGTAGAGTATTCAATGTGCGAACTGTAACGAGTCCCCGGGCGCACATGTGGGGCGGCAAAAAACACATAAATTGCCGCCATTTTATGTCGGCAGCGTTCCCGCCGGGCCGCAACAAAATGGCGTCGCGCGAGGCCACGCCGAAGTGGAACAATGTGGATTGCTGCTTTTCGGTTTGTATTTTCACGCATCGTTCGGTTTTAATATCGAGCAGTGATATCTGCGCTGTGGGTGTATTTTTATACCCTCAAACTATCTCCGAAAAGATCTCAGAAATGCGCGGCAGCTAAATCGAAAATATTTATTTATTTGTTTACGCCCATTAGGCTTTTACATAAAGAATACAATATAAATTTCAAAAAGCACATACATTAAACAATATCTGTATAGCACCAAACCATGAGTATAAAAATTAAAATATAAAGTAAAGAGCAGCAATGTGTATAGGCTTTTACATAAAAAATATAACATAAAATTAAAGTGAATATACATTAAACAATATAAGTTATAAGTATCAAAATATAAAAAGTACAGGAATAGCACCAAAACATGAGTATAGAAATTAAAAATATAAAGTACAGAGCAGCGATGTGTATGAAAAATATATATTACCCACCATTACATGTGTATATTAACAGTTGAAGTCAGTAACGAAGCAGTATTGCCTCTTTAAGTGTAAACTTTACTTTCTCCAGACTGTCGTCGAAAATGTCAACCATACAAAATATATTCGTACCTACTACGTAAAATATAAATCTATTTCAAATCAAACTTGTCATCATCATCATCAAATAAAACACAATCACTTCGTATAAAGCCAAGATTTTATCTTATATATGTAAGCTGTGAAACTGTACCTTCTTTAAGAAATTACCCAACGAAAATTTAATTTGGCGCGATCAGATACTACAAGTGTTTGAGGATGGCCCCGTTAAAAGCCGCAACAACCGTAGAACTTGTATGAGAAGATGTATGAATGTGGCCGAAGCAAAAGTGGTGTGCCAGGATAGAAGAGTGTGGGGTTCAATCCCCTCTGTCTGCCCCTGCGGAAAAACGGCGTGATGGTTAGTTAGTTAGCGTTTAATAACTTTGGCTACAAAGTGTATAGGAAAGAAAATGTATTAAGTAAGTTAATATGGGTTTAATTTAATAAAACAAAATAAAATTAACACAAAGCAATTAATTTTGAAAAGCCAACGATGACTCAATGCTGAGTAATTTAGAAAATCGCAGATGCCTGCGAATGTTAAAGACAGAATGAGGCCTATGACAAAAATGGGCACCATTTTCAAACCGGATGCAATAATTTAAAAAAAAAAGATTTTGACTAATAAAATATAAAGGAATCCACATACAAATTATGATGTTTTCTGATATGGCAATCAATTTTTTTTCTGAACTGGGGAGATAAATTTGATTAGGCAGTCTATATGCTTACTTATAATAAAGTGCTTATTTTTGAAGTTATCTGCTTTTGGCGCATTGGGGGTAACATTTTTGTCGTAACTTCCGTTACGCGCAACGTGCGCATTGTAGCGGAAATGCGAGACAACGAAATGCTCGCGCATCCATTAAACTGTCAAATTCATTATTCACTTATTTATTTTATATGGAATTAGTGTTCCAGTATTAATCAATAATATATTGTCGACCATCTTAAATCGAGTACCAATCATAAAGATGCTCAATTATGGTTATTGAAATGAAAATCAGAAATGTTTATTGAATTACGATTTTAGGTGTATATTAGGATTTCATGTTATTGTCAATATTTTTGCAAAAACGACGTAATTGTCAGATATTCGTTTTCAAAACAAAAAACACTCTCATTCATTCGACATTCAATGCGGCTATATAGTTTCGAAACTTTTGAACCGTATTAGGCCGAAAATCGATAAAACATCAAAGTGGATAGGCACTTGGACTTTTTTTGAAAATGCGCACATTTTTTTCCTCGCATCATATACCTGCGATGCTACAGCGATGAATATCTTTAAATCGTCGTGATACGTCGATTTGAAGACATCTATCTCTTACTTTAGGTATCACAAACCAATAGTTACATTTATAACAAATAGTAATAACTTATATACATCAAAGTGTTGTAGTAAATTATAATTATCATCTTCTTAGACATCGTGTAATGTGTTAATATACATTTATAACCAATATGTAAGTATCATTTATCACAATTACGCAAAAGAAGTATGACTTATACCGCTCATGAGTAGGTACCCGCTCCTCCATTTTTTTAATTAGTAATGCTTTAGAAATCATAAAATAACACCATTCGCCTACCCTCCAGGATATGGTAATCAAGCATTTTTTGCTCGAATTCCCATTTTTTTAAACCTACTTTGAGTTAAATCTCAAAGTTGAAATTTATACCGAAGTTGGAAACAGACACTAGGTATGTGTACACTAGGCATGATGACAGATTTTGAAATTACCTTCTATAATGTAACGTGTGAAATACTTGTAGGCAATGAATGTTTGGAACAAGTAGATGAGTTTGTGTACTTGGGAAGTATGTTCGATAGAAGAGGGAATGTTGAGAAAGATATAGAGAGGAGAGTGACTGCCGGGAATAGGGTGAACGGTGCTTTGAATGAAATAATTTCTAATAGAAATATGTCTACCGAGGCAAAACTAGCGGTACATAATGGAGTTCTGGTACCGACACTAATGTATGGAAGTGAAGCCTGGAACTGGCAGAAGAGGAACGAAAGTAGATTAAATGCAGTGGAGATGAGGTCCACTGAAGATATTAGGAATGAATGTAAAGCTGCTCGTAGCATAATACATAGAATAAAAATAGGGTCGCTCAGGTGGTTTGGGCACGTTGAGCGAATGAATGAGGAAAGAATGGTAAGAAAGATATATGATGCAAGTGTTGACGGCGCCAGAAAGAGAGGGCGACCACGGAAGACGTGGCATGACCAGATTAACCAGATCCTGGAAGATGGTCCTGTTAGAAACCTGAACAACCGTCGAGCTTGCATGTGAAGATGTATGAATGTAGACGAAGCGAAAGTTGTATGTCAGGACAGAAGAGTGCGGCGCTCTATCCTCTCTGCCTACCCCCACGGGGAAACGGCGTGATGGTAAGTTAGTTAGTAAGTCAATGTAAGTAAACGTCTACTATTACCGAAAATAACATTATTTCACTAATAAACTAAGTTTTAACGCAAATAATTGCATTTTTATTTACCCATTTTTAATTTCGCTCCAAAACGCCCGCAGCTGTCATAGCGTCTACGTGACGTCAAGCCTAAGTAAACATTGCATTGTGCCAATGACAACAGTTCAGGAGACACGGTGATGGTTACTTAGGCGTGACGTCATTCAATTAAAATGGCAGAATGCATAATTTTATGCTTTTATTATATTGAAAATCTGATTAATGTCAATGCTTATATTAAAACTGGATCATTTTTAAGAATCCTTTCAAAATATTTTATTCTCTAAAATCACATATTCTTTAATACTTTCAACGTGCTTATTTTTATATTTTTATCTGGTCACGTCATGTATGACAATGAACGAAATGCCAAGAAAAGGGAATTATAATTTTGATGAGGAAAAACACCTAATTTAGGACTAATAGATAAATTAACTCGATTAATACTTAACCAAGAAAATTCGCGGTTTAAAACAAATAGATTGTGTTTTATTTAATCTAATACGGCAAACCACAAAGTGATTGCTTTCTACGAAAAATAGAAATGGGTACATTGATGTCACATATCTCAATAACACTCGATATTAGGTCATGGTCGCTTGTACATTTTCGACTCACAATTGGACGTAGTTATGCAGAAAGCATCCAACCCAAATAAACATGGAACTGAGAAAATGGCCTCTTAAAATTTGAACCTATAAATACTTAATTAGATATTTAATTTATTATTGCATATTTTTTGCATAGGGATCATTGTTGGATGTTTTAATGATTTTTTAATGTATGTATAAGAAAAAAAAACTTTAATTTACGAAGAAATTACGCATTTTACAAGTTGAATTCTTTCTACGAAATGTCTAATAAATAATTATAAAATTAATAACTGATTTATTATCTATTCAATGTACAAAGTCAATTAACACTATTAACTTTAACGCTATTCTTCAAATCACACGACTCTGCAGTATATCACTCGCAAACTAACACTTTATCATCGCTGGGTAACACGTATTTAACATTCACTAGGATATTCCATCGAGTTCTCATGTAAATACTTCGATCATTCGCTCGATATATGTCGCTTCAATTATCGCACCCGGCCACCCTGGCCTCGCGGCTCGCGGCCGACTTCGCACTGTTTCGCCTGTCAAACGCGACTACTCCCCGCGCCGCGGCCGGCGCTGTATTTATATACGAACGCTGATACTTTCGCACTTTCTGGATCATTCTAGTGTTTGGAGAATGATCCAGAAATTCGCCTTCTAGGCGTTTCTGGAAGGTTGTAGATAACCCTAGATGGTTACAGGCCGTTCTAGAGTCTTGGATAGTTTTGTGACAATTTCTTTTTCAAAGTTTGCGCACATCTCAAACCATCTTCAAAACCTTCACTGGCTTAGATGTCCAGAGAGGATTGAATATAAGCTTTGCCTTACAATATTTAAGGCTATTCACAACATGGCCCCTCAATACATAACCGACTTCTGCATTCCATTCTCCGCAAATAATAAACAACTAACACTTCGCTCAGCATCAACATCTAATACAAATAGGTTAGCTGAAGTAAATCGCGTCCACAAAACTAATTTCGATGATCGTGCTTTCGCGGTGTCTAGACCAAAGTTATGGAACAAACTACCTAATAAACTGAGATAAACAGACAGCTTACCACAGTTCAAAAAACAACTAAAGACGCATTTATTTAGACAATCCTATAAAAACCTATAGAATCTGACCACAACAATGCTAGCTAATGTTTTCCACTCCTATTTTGCACTCCGCGAAAACACCTAATTCTTTCAGGCACTCCCTACTATTATAGTACTCAATTTTAATTCCATTTCTTGTGTGCCACCTAGTGAATAAGTAATAGTAAACAAGTTTTTTCTTTTCTAGCAGTAAGTTGTTTTGTAAGATAATATCTTTTCTGTGTAAAGCGCCCCTGAGGTGAGTATTAGCGAAAATGGCGCTATATAAGTTATCCAATTATTGTTATTATTATTATTTTCTATTGCAGTATTATGGACTGGCTTTGTTACACCCTTCGTATTGGAGTGCGCTGGTGAGGAGTCTGTCCGATTTTTGTTTCTCTCTCTAAACAAAGTCAACTATTCACGATTAATTTCAAGAGTCGCCTGAAGTGAGCAGAAAAGGGTATTACTTAATGTTTAATGTATTCTCCAAGGGGGGCGTGCTTGGCCGGGTCCCAAGAGTCGGGGGTCCGAATCCAGCCCACGGGGCGCCGCGATCTTTAAACTGCCCAAGGACTCGAAAAGAAAGGCAGTGGTTTCAATTTGCCATTTTCGTCCAGACGGCGGCGTGATTAAACCTAAAATATATGCAAATCACTTTGCCGCAGTATAGGCGCATCGTTTATCAACCAACACTACACCCTATGTCCAAATTCCGTCCAATCTAATTTTTTTTATTTTAAATTCTCAAAGCAAGAAAACATTGTGGCTTGACATTATATCAAAATTTAAAATAGAATTAAATTCATAGTTTTAAACCACTTCACACGTGGTTATATTACTACACTAACCAAAAATGACGGAATATTGGTTCGCGACTTTGCTAAAAGCTAACTAACCACCACGCCGGTTCCCCGCAGGGATGGCCAGAGGGGATTGAATGCCACACTCTTCTTCTATCCTGGCATAGCCTTTTGCTGCGGCCACATTCATACATACCAATAATGGACATAAATTATAATTTTCTATTGTCTCTAATTAAACTAAATAGATTATCCGATAGAAGGAAAATTGCTGACCTCGTATTACTGTACAAAATCGTAAATAATTATTACAACAGTTCAGAACTAGCGCAGCTAATTTTTTATCACATCCCTTCTAGGAGCACTAGACAAAGTATATCGTTTCATTGTGACAATGTTAGTGTAAATTATCTCTATAGCTCACCTATTAGAAGGCTCCATAGGTTAGGAAACGAGTATGGCTACCTATCGGATGTTTTTTCGGAAACACTAGCCGCCTACAAGAAAGCTCTTCTGGACGAATTCGGTCGTTTATAATTGGTATTGACGTCATGTCTATCTCTTGTTTTTAGATTTTTGAATTTTACATTTCATTTTATTTTACTGTCATTTTTATTGCTTCTTGATTTTTAGATTTGATTTGTTTACAATTATTTCATTTTTTTGCAATTTTGTTGCTTCTTGAATTTCGGACATAATTATTTTAATTTGTTGTAGTTTTATTGATTGTTGACATTCATATTTGATTTGATAACTATTATTTCATTTGATGTAATTTTGTTATACTTTATGTTAAGTAATGTTTTATTTTTCTTTATATATCACTTTATTCATTGTTTTTGATAGAATTATACCTTATCTCCTTTTTTTATTATTACCTATCAATCTAAACATGTTTATGGTACGTTGTACCGTGTATTAATTAAATAAATAAATAAATCTACTCATACAAGTTCTACGGTTGTTGAGGCTTTTAACAGGGCCATCCTCAAATACTTGTAGTACCTGATCGTGCCAGGTCTTGGAATTAGAAAAGAAGGAATGAAAGTAGACTTAATGTGGTGGAAATGCGGTCACTAAGACGCTTGTGCGGAAAATCTTTGGTCGATAGTGAGGAATGAATAAATTAGAAGTGAATGTAATGCTGGCTGCAGTGCGGTAGGTAGAATAAAGAAAGGAGTGCTGAGATGGTATGGTCATGTGGAACGTATGAGCGAGGAAAGGATGGTTAAGAAAATATATGAGGCGAGTGTTGAAGGCAACTTAGAGGGCGTCCTCGTCTTTGCTAAGCCCTAGTATATATTTATATGGTCTTTTTGGCGCTGCTACAGCGGCCGGTTCGGGTTTGCTGGGCCGGGGTTCAAGCCCCGTTCGCCGGCCGTTTAATTTCGTTTTCTTAGACGTTAATTTTTCCATATCGAAATCCGTATTTTTTTTTCTATTTATTTTCTTTACATTTTATAATATTAAGTCCCACAAAACGACTTAAAAGACGTTTGTCTGTAGGTTCAATTTTACAATTGTAAGTTACACTATTACAAAATATTATTCATTTTATAAACATAAAAGATAAAAAAAAACGAAAACAATTAAGTACAAAAAACAACATAGAAATTTTCAGTACAAAGTTAACAATTTTAAGCAAATTAAGAAAAGAGCAATAAATAAAGAAAATAGCAAATTAAAAATATATATAGCAGAAATTAAGGAAAAGAAAGAGAAATATATATAAATATAAACATCACTAATTATTCAAAGTCATTATCATAATAAAACACTTAATATAGTTCATAAATAACTAATGTCGTTTTCTATTAACCACTTTTTAAGTTCTGACATTGACTTTGGAGTTTTTAAGCCTGAGGGAAAGGTGCTTTGTATTTTGTTCAAGAACATTGGAACTCGATATTCAAGTGTCCTCAGACCATATTTGTTTGTTATTCTTGGTATTGTTAATATTTGATTTGAAGCGCATCTTGTGTTTTTGCCATGATCAACTACTTTTTTGTAACTTTCATTTTCGTGATTTTCTTTTATCAGCAGAAATATAACTAGTCCAAGAATTGGCAAAATATTTACGGATGAATATACTCGTTTAGTATTTTATCTTTGCTCAAAAACCTGTGGATTTATAATTCTTTTTACGATAGCAGTTTGTAGATTTTGTATCAGCTTAATATTTGAATTGCTGGAAAGGCCCCAAGATCTTATACCATATCTTAATATTGACTCTATCAAAGAAAAATATATCACTCTTAAAACAGGCTTTGGTGACTGTGGTGTGACTGAATTGACTGACTGTTTGAAATCACTATAAATGCCTCAAGAAGTTTCACTTCATGCCAAGGCCGAGTGAACTGAATTATTAACTCCCCGGGTAGCAGAAATGGGAATCGGATATTCTGCTTCGACAATTACTTTTAGATTCCATTGATGCGAGATACATGCATTAACAATATCATGCGGGCGGACAGGTGCACCGGGTCCTCTCGGTATTCCAGTGTGGGGCGTACACTGGTACGAGCATAGGTGCGCGCGATCTGCAGGGCCGAACTGAGACAACTGGGAAAAATTCCGTTTTATTTCAATTTAATTACTATTAAAATAGATCGGGCGGACCTCGACTGCGCGCCTTGCACGTGTACTTTCATCCCATCGCGGTTCACTTGAGATTTAGGTCTTTCATCAGGTTGGCTTTTCAACCGATAAAATCTATCAAGTCGGGGTCACCATTTAAGGGAAACCTTGTGAGCAAACAAATCAATATTTTTATATACAAAAAGAAACCCGTGTTTCCCTACCTGACAACTTTTCTCCACAACCAGCCACAACCACCCACCAGGGGTTATGGTGGTGGATAGCCCTTGGTGTCACATCGAAAATATGCGAGTTTGGTGGGGGTGGCTGTGCGTGGGTGGGAGTGGGTGACGAAAATGTGCACATTGTTTTGTTATGGGAAGGCCGCAAATACTTCAGATTGTTTCAAAATAGGCGCGCCGACTGTGTCGGTGAGTCTAGAAGATTCCGGAAAACCTGCTCTAGAAAGTTCTGGAAGGAGAAGGTTCTAGAAAATTTCCAAAAGTTCTATAAATTTCTAAACTGAGTGGCGGAATGTGTCGGTGTATCTAGAAGGTTCACGTACTTTCAATAAATTTCTTGAAAGTTCTCGAAGGAGAACGTTTTAGAAGGTTCGCGAAAGTTCTATGACGATCCAAACATTGTACTAAAAACCTACGCGTGCGAAGCTGCGCGGGCACAGCTAGTTACTCTTAAAATAGGATCGGGCGGACCTCCATTGCGCGCCTTGCACACGTCCATTCATCCCATCGGGGTTCACTTGAGATCTTTCATCGGGTCGGCTTCCCAACCGATAAAATCTAACAAGTCGGGGTCACCATTTAAGGGAAACGTTGTGAGCAAGTATATATATCGTAAAGTTTATTATTCTTGTTCTTCTACCGCGTATCCTATTACGTCGGGGTCCCTGCACCGCATAAAAGGTTCCAACTTTTCCTATCTTAGACTGCCCTCTCCACGTCAGCCCAATTTAGTTGCAACCTCGCCTCGCAGCAGTCCTCCAACTGTTTCCACCAGCTCCTCCTAGGACGTCTCCTTGGTCTTCTGCCTTCTGGTCTTGCCTGGAATATTGCCGCTTTGGCAGTCTATCTGACGGAATCCGTAAGATATTAAAGTAAATTTAATAACTAAGAAAATCTGTGAGGTCCGCCCGATTCGATGACAGAGACTCAAACTCCTTAAACAGATACATTCAAATATACTTTTCACTTAGGTGCACGTATGAAATTTCTTGGCACGATAGTGAGAATAATAAACTAATTAAGAGAGAGTATAATACTAGGTGTTGTGTAATAGAAGAAATAAAACAACGCTGAGATGACTTGATCATGTGGCACGTATAAGCGAGGAGAGGGTGGAGAAGAAAATATATGAAGCGAGTTTCGAAGGCGTCAGGGACTTGGGAGTCCTCGAAAGACTTGGCATGTTTAAATTAATTGTTGTTAAAATGTTTTATTAACTAAATAAAGGAATATAATGTTAAGAAATAATAAAAATGATTAGGTTAACCAAATAGTAAAGCTTTTTCATATATCATATGCCTTCTCCAGGTCTATGAATACCATATACGGAATAGAGAGAGATCTTCTCAAGGCAATTCAATCCTTGTACGAGGATTGCAAAAGATGCGAACGAATAAACGGCGCATCATCAGAGGAGTTCAATAGGAATAGGATTGAGACAAGGTTGCTCGCTTTCGCCAATTCTTTTTACCCTTTATGGACAGGATAAGCCGGAAAAGCCAAACGTCGGAGATGAGGAAATAGATTATTTACTCTTCGCGGATGATATAGCGAGGCTGGACACAAGAGGACCTACAAGAGTGGATGAATTCCTTCAATGAAGAGCGCACTCAAGTTGTGATGAAGATTAGTACTGCCAAAACAGAGGTTATGGTCGTAGGAAGAGACCAAGACCAGTGCTCGATCAGAATACAGGGGACCCAGCTGAAGCAAGTCGAAAAATTCAAATACCTTGGGGTGGAATTTTCTAGCGACGGGAGGCAGGAAAGTGAAATAGATAGAAGTTCTAAGTTCTCTGTATAGTGTGGATTAAAAAGGTTTTTAATTTTCCATATAGCCCTTTGTTCAATGTAGCGTTCACAAGAGATGTGGTAACACCCAGTTTAGATCCCGCCCCCTCTCGCTCTCTCTCGTTAGATCCCTGAATTGTTCAGTAGTTCAATAGTACATAATCAGTGCATGCTTCTGATAAGATTAACACGCATGTGAACAATAGTGGTGATAGTTTTACAATACTATGGTTGGGGTGTATAGTGTTGTGAATGTAGTAGTGATGTTGGTCCTCACGAAGAGACAGGTACGTCTCGAAACCGGTAGACCGTAAATCTGGTAGTGGTTTTTATTAAGTTTACTAACATTCTGTTAAAATCTGACTGTTTTCAAGTCTGTATACAGGCCCACCTTAATGTATGGCCATCAAATTTGGATCCTGACGGAGAGAGTGAGAGCAAGGGTCCAGGAGCATAAGATGTAGCGGGAGTCACACTGGCGGACAGAGTGAAAAGTGACGACATAAGTCACACACTCAGCATGGAGCCCCTACTCCTACACATAGAAAAATCACAAATGAGGTGGCTCGGACATGTGCTAAGAATGCCAGAGAAACGAATACCAAGAAGAATCCTCATTGCAATCCAGGTAAGAAGACGGCCGATGGGTCACCCCAGATTAAGCTGGGAGAAGCAACAAAAAATGTATATGAAAACAGAATTGGTCTAGACTGGTTGACTTATGCGAAACCAGCGCAAGACAGGGGAATATGGAAGCGCCTTGTCGAGTCTTTGGACCCCCGACCTTGCTAGGACAAGGGGATGCATATGATGATGATGATGAAATATTAGAGCTGTTGAAAGCTTTGCCGATGAGCGTGTATGAATCATCTCTGCCTACACCTTCAGGGAATTGACATGACTTATCTACCTATCTTACTAGTAGGTAAGACTCATTTTGAAACCCTAAGGTTTCTAGTGCTAATAGGAGACTTTCATCCTTTCTCCTGGCTTGATAAATTGGTATTGAGAACATACTATGAGAAAAGTAGAACAATATGATAAAAATCTTGCAAAAATTAAAAATGATTTATTACAAGGTTTTTATCATTTGATTAGAGTTGTGTAACAGCGAATGAATTTTTCGTGATCGATATAAATTACTGTAATGATGGTTCTACTTTTTCCAAAAAGTAAGTCAGCAATATTGAAAAAAAAATACAAACTTTGATATTGCAAATTTCCATAATTACTGATATTAAGATCATGGTTGCTTGAACAATTTTGAATAGAAAACATTAAGTAAAATTTCTACAGTTACGGAGATAAGCGACATCATTTTTATTGCAATATTTCATGAAAGTAACTTATATGGAATGTTAAAATTTCATTCGCTTTGATACAAGTCAAATAAAATGATGTAAACCTTGCAGAAATTTGAAAAATATATATTTTTGTGAGAAAGCGAAAGGATTTTAAATACTCCACAAAAGCCCAAAATTTTACCGAAAATAAGACAAAAATATTTTTTTTAAATCCTAAATGTGATGTCGTTTTCCCAAGTAACTCTGGACATTTCACCCGAAGTGTTTAGAAGATTTTATATTCGAAATTCTTTGAAGAACACTCCCTCGAAGTTTTTGCTACCAGCTACGAGATACCCTGTACAGATTATTAAACCTTTTTTGGCTTTTTATACCTCATCATCACTTTCGCCACCTGATAGCCTTAGCAACGGGCATTGGTATATTTTGATATTCGCCGCGAAAATCCAATTCAAATCCGCGTTCCACTCCGTAGAGCGACGGCGGTGCCCCGTCCCTGTCTCGCGCCGCGGGGGGAGCGAGACGGAGCGCGTGCACATGGTAACAGTGACAGCTGCACGGAAAACAGAACACTCGAGTTCCTGAGGAAAATCGATCGGGGTCCTGCGCATGCGCGGACGGCGAGGCGGCACGTGACCGGTGTTGTCAGCGCGAAAATTTTTTGAATTTTAGTGGCTGCATTCTTATTACGGTGGCGGTAGGTACCTACAGATCTTTTCATATAAGCTTGCAATTGAGTTAGTCCGGGTACAGAGCGTAATACCACAGTATACTAAGAACATTAACACGTCTTCATACAAACTGGCCGCTACCCGTTAGAATGTGTGCGTGCCTGCTCGGCGCCGTGTACGCACGCGCTGCGACGCACACATTGACATAGAATATGGGGGCACAAGGCGGCGGCAGTAAGGGCCGTGCCTTCGGTGCCATTCGCGCTCGCAGCCGCCGCTTTAGAAAAAAACGCGCTTCCTGAAAAAATGCCTTTTTTTATGTTTGTGGTGCTTTACTAAAAAGGTGTGTTGATTGTCACAAAGACTGTGAGTTTTTAAAAGTCTACATTGATGTTAATCTGCGTTCTTGCAATTTAAGTGCAGAAACTAGGTATACTATTACAGAAATTTTCGGGTTTCGTGTCGGAATCTCAGACGCTACGAGTTAAAAGAAAGGGAGTAAAAATAAAGTGACAACCCTAGCGTCAATGCAAGAGTAGGCTAATAACTCGCCGACAGGCCGGAGATAAACTACTGTTCTGGGTATACTGTGGTAATACGCATAGACGTACTATAAACATAGACTAGTTACAAAACAAAATATTTGCTACACAGGACGAACACACGAATTAGGGCTTGTTCAGACACAGCGGGAACCGCACGGCTTCAGAATCGCGTGGGATCCGCGCGGGTCTTATTTATGAGGTTTGTATGTAATCGTTCAGACGTAACCGCGCGGTTAGTCACATCATTTGCGTTGCGGTTCTATTTCTATTTGCGTTGCGGGCACCTTGCGGTTCGTGCGTCACAACAGGAGCACGCGCGAGCTAGTTATGGATCGCTTTGACACTGAACTGTTTATTGATGAAGTGGAGAAAAGACCTGCAATATGGGATCTTCAGTGTGAGGATTACTCAAATAAAATTGTCTTGGCAGGAGTTGGTGGAGATATTTGGAAATGGTGAAGACACGTTATAAAAAAAAGAGTATTTTGGGTAAGTAGGTATTTATTCATGAAAAATGAACTGATAGAATGATATTTTTGTGTCTTGCCATGGAACACGGCCGTCGTTCACAATGCAATGAGCGAATATATCTCTGATATTCAAAGATGGAGAACGGCACCGGAGCTGTCAAACCGACGTTTATTATTCGCGCGCACACAAATCGCTTATTAACCGCGGCTGTCTGAATACGTGACATAAATCGCGCGTTTTGAAATGCGCGATTTGCAATCGCACGATTCCCGCGTGTCTGAACGAGACCTTAGAACATAGACGCGCATTGCCGGAGTTGGTCTAGGGGTGTCCGAAATGTATACATTTTCGCGCGATATATATATATTAGATATGAGTTATAAGAGAGAGAGAGAGGGAGATAGGAGGAGGAGAGGAGAGAGAGAGAGGAGAGGAGGGAGAGATATAGAATAGAGATAGGATAGATATGTATTAAGAGGATATGTATAGAGTATCTTATTAGATTAGATAGGATATATGGATAGAGATATAGTATATATATAATGTATAGTATATATAATATTATATATATTATATATACGATACTATAGTAGATTATATATGATATTGTGATGGACTATATATATCTATATCTATGTATGTATATCGTATATTATATATATAATATTAATACAAAAACAACCTTGTTAATGTTTGTATCTCTTTTACACGTATGCTGCGC
>JADDOH010018650.1:0-11605 GCA_016648135.1 Agrypnia vestita
TTTGCCGTACTGGCAAATTTGATCTCAAATATCTTCTTTTGGTTAGGAATTCCAAATCCAAATTTATACAGCTATTTACTCATGTATTTGTGTTTTGAAAATTATAATTCATTTGTTTTTTCCTCAATTGTTTTTTTCTTTGCGTCACTCAGTTTACAAAATGAAAAACTTGAAATATCGCGTTATTTACGAGTACGAGTTCCACCGTGGCACCAGTGCTGCAGAAACGGCTCGAAGGATTAATGATGTGTATGGCGACGGTGCCGCAAAAGAAAACTCAGTGCGTTTTTGGTTCCAAACGTTTTCGTTCTGGAAATTTCGACCTGCAGAACAAGCCCCGTGGACGGCCGGAGACCAAAGTTGATAATGAAGAATTGAAGGCTATTGTGGAAGCGGATCCATCGCAAACCACATCCGAGTTAGCTACAGGCTGCGGTGTTAGTGATAACACTGTTTTAATCCACTTGAAGCAAATTGGTAAGGTGAAAAAGCTTGAAAGGTGGGTACCTCACGAATTGGGTGAAGCAAACAACAAACGCGCGTTGACTGCTGCGTTGCATTACTCAACCGGCACAATAATGAAGGGATTTTAAATCGAATCATTACCTGTGATGAAAAGTGGATCCTGTACGATAATCGGAAGCGCTCATCGCAATGGCTGAACCCTGCCGAACCAGCCAAACCATGCCCCAAGCGAAAATTGACTCTAAAAAAGTTACTTGTGAGCATTTGGTGGACTAGTGCTGGTGTCGTTCACTACAGCTATCTTAAATCTGGCCAGACGATTACGGCAGATGTCTATTGTCAGCAACTGCAAACCATGATGGAAAAGCTAGCTGCTAAACAACCGAGGCTGGTTAATCGCTCTAGGCCACTGCTGCTTCATGATAACGCTAGACCACACACTGCAAAACAGACGGCTACCAAATTAGAGGAGCTTCAATTGGAATGTCTAAGACATCCACCGTACTCTCCGGACCTTGCCCCAACAGATTACCATTTTTTTCGAATTTTGGATAACTTCTTGCAAAGGAAAAAATTCAACTCCGATGGGGCAGTCCAAACCGCCTTCAAAGATTTTATTGATTCCCGTCCGAATGGTTTTTTTAGTAAAGTGATCGATGAAATACCTATGAGATGGCAAAAGTGCATAGATAGCAATGGTACATACTTTGATTAAATAAATATATTATAATAAAAAAAAATCGGCTTTATGTTCCTCCCATACTAAACGTCAATTTCATATGTAAGGACCTAATATATATGAGTTCAAAATTGAAAATATTGATTTTCAGGCGTTATGCAAGATATTATGTGCTAAATTTGAACAAAATCGGCTCAATAGTTTTTGAAATATTTGCTCCACTACCCTGAAAAGGGGAGATTCGAAAAAAACTTAAAAGAATAATGTAATTCGTTTAAAAATTCACGTACCACGATAGCTTCGAATCACTATAACTCAGTTAGTTTTTGGAATTTTTGAATGTGTTGTGACTTAAATTATTCTTAGAGATTCAAACTATGAGCTAAAGTAAAAAAAAAACATTTTTTTTAGTATATATATATATATAACCCTTTAACACAATCCACTGTATTGTCGCAATATTGCGTCATTGGTCGCTTTTTATTTTCTTATGCCCTTGACATTGTGAGGATTATCTTCAGAATGTAATTTGTCGTCGCAACATGTCGGAACATGTCAGATTCAAACTTCTGACCTCGTGTGCGACCCACGTGTTCTGTTATCTAGTGAATCACTTCAAATATCAATGCGTGTTAAATATCTTACATACACGTGCTAATAATTTTCTGTACTTACCCAGTGAAGAATAGAAATAATCAATGAAGAAAATAAATGATTAAGTATTTTTTATAAACATTATTTAAAAGTGTATTCTTTTCACATACAGAACATAGTCCAATTGATAGAATACTTTTTTTTATTTAAATAATTAATAATTTAAAGCATAATTTTTGTTAATACCTAAGATTAAATTATATTTAAGTAATATATGGTCGACTTATAATGATAACGATTATGAGCGACATAAAATGCATGTAATGCTCGATGAGTTTTTCGAATTGAACCATGTTTCTCAAAATAAATTTGAACAATTTGAAAACGTGAGTCTATTCATGATGAATTGCCAATCCAAACCTCGAAGCAACCGAGAACTGTCAAATTGTCTGTCACAGAAAACAGTGTTGCCAATTTAAAGTTCTCCTCTTAAAAATCGACCTTTATAAAGAAAAAAGGAAACAGAGAAAATTAAAGATCACAATAATCAACAAAAAATTATCAAGATATTAAATATCTCACTCAGTAAGATTATATTTTTGAAGTTTATAGCGTTAAATTTGTGTTTGAGTATAATTATTAATTTCAAAAACAAATTTTATACGTTAATTTCCGCCCTGTACCCTAATTTAAAATTAAGCTGTCCAAACGCGACATTTGAATCCTTTATATTTTAAATTATTCCTTAAAAAATAACAATTCTGAAGTGCTGGAAAGGAAAAAGCAGATTCTGAATTAGCAAAAAAAATGCTATAATAATCACATTCTTTAGTTCGTTTAACATTCAAAAAGTCCAATGTTGTATATCAGTGTTATTTATCAGTTATTGTGCGTCCTTCCTGACAAAGATACAGTGGAATCGAAATTGGTCAACGTTAAAAGAAATCCATTCAGATTAATTTTAGCACAACCACGTCTCAAATGCTTTAATATCATTTTATAATAGACAGCTGTAACCAGTGAAAAATGACGGCACTTTCACATGCCGGTTTCTAAAGTATTCACCCACACACCCCTCAAATAGTTATAAGACTTTTATCAAAATATTTTAACATTTTTTTATATATTTCCCCTGCCGGCATTTATTGGTACTATTATTAAACCCTGACGATTGTGCTGGGCAAAACACGAAACGGTTCGCGTCTTTGATAAGCCCTAGTATATATTTATAGTATATTTTTGTCGGTCCACGTAGAGGCAGCGGTAGCAACATGCGTTGAGCGGCCGGTTCGGGTTTGCTGGCCGGGAGTTCAAGCCCCATCTCCGGCCGTTTCGTTTGGTTTTTTTAGCCATGAATTCAAACGAAATTACGTACATTATACGAAGTTATGGACGGACAGACAGACGGACGGATGGAGAGACAACGATATTATTATGTAATTAAATAAAACACGATTTGGTATACCAACACCACTAAATATTTATTTTCTTTATTCATATACCTATACCAATTCGTGTTTTATTTCATTATTAAATATGTCACCACAACGTTATAAATCGTTCATTCAAGAAAAAATTATTATGTTTGATTAGAGAAAGAAAAAAGGTTATTAAAGCGACTTAAGGGTAGTGCAGAGTTGAGCGCCCAAGCTATGAATCATCGCCTGATGTTATCTTCAATTTTCGCTGCGTTGATTAAAATGAAATAAACAGTATGCCCCGATCGACCACAACTATCGCTGAGCTCAAAGTCTCATCCATTGATACACACCACAATAGTTTGAGATATCAACAATAAATAGCAAAAAATAGAGTAATTTCGTGATACTGTCAGCTATCTCGGTTATGCTAAGGTCCGCACGTTTCACATTTTGCAACCACGAAATAAAGCGCTCTTTGATTTCGGTTTTGCGGAAGCTCGAAGTTCTTGACCTCTCGGATAACCTCGACGGCAGAATAGTTATGTCTTTGAGATAACAAGTGACGTGGAAGTGGATAATTTTTTAATGTAACCGTACGAACATCACGCCACTGATAATAAATTTATTACGCTCTTTGCTGCCAAAGACCTGTGGCGCGCCAGGCCTGCCTGGACTTCTAGTCCCTCGAGCGTCCCAAATGGACCAATCACGCTCGAGGGATTAGCGCCCAACAGAAAGCCCGAGGCGCCAGCTAGGGATGGGTCGTCGACGTATTTACCGTCGACGAAACGAGACTGTCCACGTCAACCATCGACGAGACGATCAACTAGTTGAATTCGTCAACTAGTTGACGCGTCAACTTCGTTACGCGGACGTTCTATCTAAACATCGGGACGATGGTCAACTGTCTACGGTTCGGCGCGACGCTGCTCGACGGCTATTTTTATTACGTTAATTTTTAAAATTTAAAGAAGTTCGTAAGAATATAGTTTCGGGGAAAGTAAAACCGCTACTTGTGCTTATATGTAAAAAGAAATATTTTATTATTTATTTGTTTACGCACATTATAGGCTTTTACATATTGTTTTATATACTTCTTTCTATATATAATAAAGAAAGAAGTAGGTATACACAACAATATCAGGTGTAAGCAGTAAAATATTAGTTCAATAAAAAATAAAATAATTAAACAGAATTGTTTTATTTTATACAGCGCAAAATTGGGAATTCACCGAAACGTCGCACGTGCACATCGCACAAATCAAGTAAAAAATAATAGATAATAGCTTATTAAGCCTATCTCGCCCTACGCATGCATTCAAATTTCAAGTCTCTGTCATAGTTCGTGTACACAGATCTGCACTCTATGGTCTACAAGTCGACAGCGAGAGATGAGAGAGAAATAAACGGAGACGTTTTGTCTTGCTCTCGCTCGTTGCTTTGCATTACGTTGAATCTCGAATCGTCCACCGACCACGGCGTCCGCCGTCCACCGTCTACGAATTCAACTAGTCCATGCGAAGAACGTAAACCGTCGACGCGTCGATGCAACGTCAACGGTTGATTTCAACTAGTCCGTCCATTCAACGCCCATCCCTAGCGCCAGCGCCGTTCTCTCTTCGCCCGGCGCCCGCGACGCCACGCAATAACTCGCGCCTCGACCAAATCTAGTCAAATGTGAGTACATATATCTATTCCATCCTGTATCGCATTCCGCTCCGCCTCACACACATTCCTGCACTCGCCTTCAGCGTCCACTTTATACACGCCAGACCGATTGTGCATTTCGGCTAGGGATGGGTCGTCCACGTCCGTCCATCGACGAGACGATCAACTAGTTGAATTCGTCAACTAGTTGATCTATTTTCAACTTTATAGATAAAAAAATAAATCTATTATAATTTTGTTTACACCACTTTTTATTGATTTTTTACATGTTTCGGGAACAATGTTCCTTTTCTCAGATTGAGCCTTAATCTAAAGTTGACAAATAATATAGATATATTTATTTATTAATAATGTCACCACAAAGTGAAAGCCTGACTTAGAAAGATTTATTCTTCAATAAATTTCTAGATAGATTTCTAGATAATCAAATGTAAAGTATTTTTAAATTATGTATTTATTTATAAATTTATAAATAATAAATAAATGTTAAAGTTTTTATCATTTTATTTAACTTGTATTGAAACGAATGAATTTTTCGTAATCGATTTGAGTTAGTGTAGTGATAATCCAACGTTTTCCAAAAAATAAGTCAGATATATTGAAAAAATTCAAACTTTGATGTCGCATACCTCCATAACTATTGATAATTAGGTCATGATAGCTTTCGACTCATAATCAAGGCAGGAGTATAGTCCTGCGAGGTTATTAATGTTTTCCATATAACCCTGTACACATGTAATGATTTGTACCTAATATATTTTTTTATACACACATTACTGCTTTGTACTTATTTATATATTTAATTTTTATACTCATATTTTAATGCTTATACCCAATACTTTCACTGCTTATATATGTAGTTTATATTTATATTTTACTGCTTACACCTGATATTGTTGTGTATACCTAATTCTTTCTTTATTATGTATAGAAAGAAGTATATAAAACAATATGTAAAAGCCTGTAATGTGCGTAAACAAATAAATAATAAAATATTTATTTTTACATATAAGCACAAGTAGCGGTTTTACTTTCCCCGAAACTGTGTTCCTTCGAACTTCTTTAAATTTTAAAAATTAACGTAATAAAAATAGCCAACGATAGCCCGCGTAACGAAGTTGATGCGTCAACTAGTTGACGAATTCAACTAGTTGATCGTCTCGTCGATGGACGGACGTGGACGACCCATCCCTAATTTCGGCAGAGATGCACAGTCACACTGTTCATTCGCGAATACACACGCACAACAAATACACAGCCCATCTGCCAAAGACCCCAGCCCTGAATAAAAACAATTGTCCTACAAAACTGTTAATACCAGGCTAGACTAGGCGTCCTGGATTTGACGGAAGTGATATCCTACAATATTACCATCAGGTCGTAGGTATTGTTCCATATAAAAGAGACAAATACAAATTATTACACCAATGCGCCTGTAGCTATTAACATAGAAATATATAATTATTCTCAAGCTGACCCGTGCTAGGAAATAATAATTACAGTATGGTTGATATTTTCAACATTTATTAAATTGATTAAATACAAGGACATTTCTGTATGCAGTGTCATATGTATCTATGGTACAGTATATGAGTACCTATATTATAAATGTACATACATGTACTGTACCCGTACTTATTATACAGTACACAGTATTTCATATGTATAACAGAATAAACTAGAAACTAGAACCATTGGGGAACATACCGTTAAAAAACGTAATATCTTTTAATTAATAAATTGATCATTTTCAGTTGTTCTAGTATTTCGCAAAAATTTGTTATATGCACACATTAAGATACGCATTAAGAGCGTAATTTTCAGTGCGAAATAACACTTGGAATAATCCAAGAATATGGGTCCCGTTGTTCATACAATGAAAATAAGTATTTCACTTTATAATTTAATGTCCTGTTAATTTAATCTAACTAAAATAATCGTAATCTATATTAAGCAAACCAAACCTAATAACCTAACCTAACCAAACCATATATTGCCTATGAAATGTCAAAATATGCAGTGCATTTTTCAAAACTTTAAAGTGTAATAACTTATTTAATACTTACTTTTTAAACGTAAATTATCTTTCATTTTGTTATTTGCACATTCAATAATATAGTGAAATAATCATTTTCGTTGTATGTGCAATGGGACCATTATCTTGGATTTAGCCATAACACTTTTAAGGCGTACCTTTGCCTTTAAATCATCTACGTATTGACTCTGAATTCGGGCCTAAATGGCAGTAGTTTTGGTCCATTCAGACCCTTTTAAGGATCACAAAAATATTAGACAATATTTTTATTGTCGTTTTGTCGCGGCAACGAAATAAAAATCTTACATTTTTAAAGAAAATGCAGAAAATGATGTTCAACTGAATCTTTTCAATAAATAAAAACTGTTATATTATGGTAGAAATTTTCTTCAACCGGAAAAAGCGATTACAACATAAATAAAGAATTTGAAGGAACATCAAAATGGCTTCAATTCAAAAACTTAGTGTATGACAATTGGAAATAAAAGAGAACAACCACGTATAAAACGTAAACATTACTATACACATACGTGTACTTATAGATTCAAAGCTAATAATGTTTACAAAAAAATGCTAAATATGTGGTGAAGAAAATTACAAAAAAGTGTCTTTAGATGGAAGAATTTGAAACTCTATAACCAAAATACAAGTGTAACAGTGCAATGATTATCCCGCACATAAATATTTTTTTCTCCAGCATACTTATAAGAAAGGAAGGAATGCTAAGGAAATCACAAATAGTACTAAAAAATGCAATGAGTGTTATGGAATAAAATAGAAAATAACAAAAAATATTGAATGAACTAAAATTAGAATCGGAGAATAAAATATAATATTTTGGTACAAATATTTCAAATTATACGTGGATTATTTCGCAAATACTTTAGTAACAGAATGAAACTAAAGGAGGATTATTTTTATTCACACAATACAAGAAGTGGCGACAGTATTTCTCCACGGAAGCAAAACAAAAGTACTTCACAAAATTCAAAAAAATTTAAATCTTCGACAAACTACCAAAGAAAGATAATACAATATAGCGTCAAAATGAACGATTTTATTTATAGTGCAAAAGTTTTTTATGAATAAATTTAAGTGACTATTGGTATATTTTTTTAATTTAAAATCAATTGTAAATTCGTGTATTTAGGCCATACGAGGGGCCTAAAAAAAATTTAAAAAATGTTTTGAATGCAGTCACCGAGGATTACTAACTTAGAATGTACTGAATTAGATATTTTATAAGAAATTTAGTTCTATTTCTTCCAAAATCATGTGTTTCCAAATCACTATCAAAAACAAATATCCAAATATTCAAGCAATCAACTCCCAAGGATGTGTCGCGTGACAAAATAACCGCTTTATACTAAAGTGTTAGTTTATGTCGATTTTTGAAATATCCAATTATGTAAATAACAAAAGCAGCAATGTACACTATTTGTTAGCAAGCACAGAAATAACTATAAATCTTATGTATGTTTAATAGATTCCAGAGAAATTTCCTTGAGTACCTACTGACTTGTTTTTGTGTTACCTTAGAAACATCAGTGGAATAGTGCTGCCCTTGCTTTTATACCCCTCTTAATGGTGATATATTTTTTCAAACGTGACAATTTAACTTTATTATTGGGATGTTGTTCCCCTTATTTGTTGAACATTATTACAGATATTTTTACAATTTTACTAGTTAAGTTAAATAAATTTCCATTTGTTGGTTAAGTGTTTCTATTACTTTAATGAATATCAATAGGATTTTATGAATGAGACATGTTCCCGTAATAGATTAGTTTTTATGGAATTTATAAGTATTTACATATTTGCGAGAAATTAGGTAATTTTTTTTCTTGACTACTGCAGTTGTTGCGTATAACGGAGGTGTTTACTGGATTGTTATGTTTTTAGTTGTTAACAATCCTCACATAATCCGGCAGTACAAAAGGCGATTAATGTAGTTGGAACGAATCAGTCGTTTCGCTAATACAACAACTGATTATTACGCATGATTGTGATGGAAAATGGACTGGAAGGAAGGAGCACATAAATACAATTTTAAATAGAATTCTAAAATCAATATAAATATATTAATAATACTACACAATATTCTAATAACAGACATACTTATAATTATTCCTTTATACAATCCATATTTCAATACGAAAATATAGGCTGGGGTGGGACGTATAAAAGCAATCTCCAGGCAAAAATAATAATTTTTAAAATCTAGAACCTATTCCACAGATTTACTATTAATTTAATGAATTATACACAAATAGTGTTTTTATCACCAAAACACAAATACACTCGGTAGTCAAAGTAATTACAGTCATAGTCAAAGAGCACAAATAATAGGAAATATAAATATACCTACTTAAATCCAATAAAAGAACCACGCACAACATCATTACACATTACAAGTACCTAATTAAGTACTTCAATAGTTTAACATTAAATATAAGAACACAAAAATCAAATCTACGAAAAATTAAAATCCAGTAATTTTATCGTATTACGAAGGTCCTTATTTTATTATATTTCTTGCATGTTATAAGCAGTAAAATAATAGAGCGCTTATAACTGTTGAAATTAAAAATGTGCCCCCTGTCCTCATTAGTGATGGATTTTAACCGGTGACACACTAACCGTTATTTGAGATTTGTATCTGATTGCGTCGATGATTGCAACTGATCTTTTACAATTCAACGGGCAACCATCGACAACAATTATATGTTAGTTATCAATCATCAATACAGTCGGATACAAATCACAAATAACTGTACCAAAAATAATCGGTTAAAATAACGGTTTATCCGTCACTAGTTCTCATGTTCGACTTCGGTGGCTGGGTCATGTGGAGAGAATGTCCGAGCATCAAGCACCAAAGTCCCTGGTGAACTCAAGGCCAATAGGGTGAAGGAGCTTAGGAAAGCCAAAATTAAGATGGAGTGACAACGTCCTCAAAGATATTTCTGCCTTGGAGCTTCTGAACTGGAGAGAGCTGGCACTAAACCGAGATGAGTGGAGGAAGATTCTTGAGAAGGCCAAGACCCACCAGGGGTTGTAGAGCCAAGAGTGATGATGAGTTCTCATGTTCTTATTGACAAGTTTTAATTTTGATGGGACAGAAACAGCAAATAAAAATTGACTTACTTCGAAGGGTAAAAAGGTTTTTTAGTTAAAAAAAAAACATTTTGACAATTTGTTAGTATGTCGTTAGATTTAATGTATGGGCCTCAGTTTTCCTTTTATATACGTGTATAAATAAATATTTAAATATAGATATTTCCGTATTTGCTATTTACATAACTGGATATTGCTGATTTTGCTATGATGTTTCGGTCTGAAATAGGCATAAACTCTCACTTTAGTTAAAGGCAGCCATTTTGTCACGTGACACATCCTAGGGAGTTGGTTCAGTTGATTGTTTTAATTGGATCTTTGCTTTTGATAGTGATTTGGAAACATTATTTTATCTTTATTATTTAGTTCCACACACAATGTTGTGTGGGCTAATACATGATTTCATTTAAACATATTGCATTCCATCTAGTCATTTCAAAGTTATTATAATAAAATTTTTGCATTCTTGTTTAAACCTCCTTATATTCACCATGTTTTGAATTTCTTTTGGCAGGCTATCGAAGATTTTTAAACCTTTGTACAGCAGACAATTTTGAGAGGTGTTTTTCTTTTTCTTCTGTATAGTGTCGCCTCCTCTTGTATTGTAGAATGAAAATCCCTCTTCAGCTTCATCCTATTATCAAAGTATTAGGGTAATAATCCGTGTCTAATTTTAAATATTTGCATCAATACATTATACTTTATTCTTTTATTTACTGTTTCTAGTCCTAGGGCATTCAACATTTTTGTTATTTTGGTTCTCCTACTACACTCCTATATTATACGTGTCGCTCTGTTTTGTACTATTTGAAGTTTCTTTAGCATTCCTTCGTTGCTTATAAATAATACACTGGAACAATAATCAATATGCGGGAGAGTCATAGTATTGTGTATGTAAACTTGTATTTTTAGTTATATATCTTCTTGTTCTTCCAAGTAAAGACACATTTCTTGCAATAATCAATATGCGGGAGAATCATAGTATTGTATATGTAAACTTGTATTTTTAGTTATATATCTTCTTGTTCTTCCAAGTAAAGACACATTTCTTGCAATAATCAATATGCGGGAGAATCATAGTATTGTATATGTAAACTTGTATTTTTAGTTATATATCTTCTTGTTCTTCCAAGTAAAGACACATTTCTTGCAATAATCAATATGCGGGAGAATCATAGTATTGTATATGTAAATTTGTATTTTTAGTTATATATCTTCTTGTTCTTCCAAGTAAAGACACATTTCTTGCAATTTTCTTCACAACATATTCGGTAATTTTTGTAAATTTTAGTTTTGAATCTATAATTACACCTAGGTATTTTATGCTGTCTACGTTTTCTAATATCTAATTCACATTTTATTCGGTTATACTTTTTTTGCTTCCAAAATTATATAGCTCTATTCTTTCCAAAAATTATTTTGGAAGGAAAATTCTTCTTCTTCTTCTTCTTCTTCTTCTTCTTCTTCTTCTTCTTCTTCTTCTTCTTCTTCTTCTTCTTCTTCTTCTTCTTCTTCTTCTTCTTCTTCTTCTTCTTCTTCTTCTTCTTCTTCTTCTTCTTCTTCTTCTTCTTCTATTCTTCTCTTCTTCTTCTCTTCTCTCTTCTCTCTTCTCTCTCTCTCTCTTCT
>JADDOH010018652.1:0-18954 GCA_016648135.1 Agrypnia vestita
TAAAAGAGATTATGTATCAGAATTTCCGGTAATATATCGATGACAACAATAAGATAGTCTCCAGTACCTTCCAGTACACATACTACCGTACTATAGAATTAACCGTAACAATCAGGAAATGTCCATAAATGTCTGGAAACAACGGGAATAGTAAACAATATAATCATTTAGGAGGTTCGAAAAACCAGTGTGTTGCGTATATAAAGCGAAACTGACAGCTACTGAGTGAGTCATGGTTTTTACATTTATATCGACGTGATATCATCAGTGGAACGACGGCGACGGCCGGTGTGGCCAGTCGTGGAATTCGGAGCGTAAATATAAAGCGAAATATTTGAGTGAGTTCTTACCGATAAGTGAACGATTTAAATAATGCGACTAAACATACGAGAATTATATGGAATATTCTAGCTGGTTATAAATAAAGAGTTCCTACCGGTAATAAAGAGATGAATGATAAATATCGAAATAGCGTGAATTCAAGACTGGTGGTAATTTAATTTATTTTGTGTGTCAAAATATTGAAATAATTAATTACTAATTAATAAATCGTTTCATAATTTCTAGTGTATTAATTTGTCTCCCACAGCCACAATCCGTGATAATATTTTAAGATAATTTAATTTATTCAAAGAAGTGTCCATTTTTTTATATTGTTTCATTAAAACAAAGTAAATTATATATACCTACAATATTTTTCATAAAGGTAAACGTAGTAAATTCGCCAATTTAATTTACTTAATACTTGATTACCATAATAAATTTCATATAATTATGAATATTAATCATTATAAATTATTTAAGGAGATTGTTACTTCATGTATTTTCAATTCACATATCAAATTCCACCCTTCAGGTTGGTTTTAAAGTCAACATAGACTAAAATGAGTTGTTGCTAAGTGAGGCTTCCCGGTACTTAACTTTAGTTAAAGTTCACACCCGACAACATCCTTAGGGAGGTAATGTATGAAACGTTGCATAGGTTCATAACTAAATGCTCCCTTGTTTTATAAATCTAATAATTTTGTAGGGTATCTTATGCGTACATAAATATTAGTAGTTAAAAACTGAGATCCTGTTAACGAGGTATTTAATATATATTTTTTTATTACAATAAAAGGTGATTATGTTTTTCTACTTCCTTCAAAAGCACAACATAGCAAAGTAATTATTTCGTACACAATAGCTTTATTATTGACAGAAATTCTTCTTTTATGGAGACATTTCTTTAAGTGAGATCTAAAACATTACATAGTGATAAATCGGGTGAAATAGTAGATGGGGTGTTTGAAAATTTCAAACCCAGTTTCTTCAATATCTGCCGTTGTAACTGCTGACTTGAGTGAAGAGGCGTTGTCTTGATGAAAGAGCACGCCTCGGGCTAGCGTACTGCACTTTTGCTTTGATGACTTTATTCCACATAACTTTTTGTTAATCAAAAAGCCTAATAAATTAATATTATTCCTTCAGCATCCGTTGTATATACCTATAAAAGATTGTATACGAATTTTTGTATTCGAATGTAAATTATAGTTTGCGGCGTACGCTGCTTCCAAGAGAATACTCCGACAAAATTGCTGCTCAGCGGTTGACATATTTAGGAACTAGACGTATGGATTCATAGCATATCATTTTAGAAACGATTTTCATGGAAAATTTTCTTTCATAAAAAAAGGGGGGCCTTTTATGAAAAATCCCTATGTAGTGCCATAGAGACTGGATTTCAAACAGCTTAAGAGTTGGTACCTGCAAATCGTGTGTTTAGTTTTTTTTAATTATTACCAAGGTCAACAATGTTGAAAAACGTGGTTTCGAGAATAGCGCATTCAAAGAGTTATTGTTTAGATGTTATTACGGTCGTTAGACATATTTAACTGTAAATAGTTGCGGATACTTTATACGAACCGTATGTTTTTCCAACCTAGCGCACTGGCGACCTCTATTGTAGAAGAAGTGAACACTCCACAACAAAGTGCATATAATTTACGGCCTCGAAAGCAGTAATCACCTCTACCTCGCGGGTAAAGGTCGTCCTCCTGATGACGTTGAATAAGCATTCAACGAAACGTTGAGAATCGTTTCCTCGTCTTTTTTTTTTGTTTTTCACCATTAGTCAGCTATTACTAAACCATTCAACAGATCTTCAACATTCAGAGACTCATGAACAAAGGATGGCCAGGTAGCAGACCAGTTCGACAGCCGCACGTGCCACTCGGTGCGGTCGTGTGCTTTGAACGGTTTCACATAAACCGCTGTATGTCAATTTTACAAATTTATTTAAAAAAATTTGTGAGAGCATTTTTAACAAAATGCATCTTTCAGAAAATGAAAAAAAAAGGAAAAAAAAAAAATTATCCGTGGACTGGGACCATCTGATTTCGATAACTAAGTTCTATTTACTTAATCAGATTATTGTTATTATTTTTAGTTAATAACATAATATGTCCGCCCTCTACCGCCGCCGCGGGTAAAGGTCGTCCTCCTGATGACATTGAATAAGAATTGAACAAAACGTCGAGAATCGCTTCTCGGAAAAACATACAGTTCGTATAAAATATCCGCAACCAGTTACAGTTAAATATGTATAATATATTTTAGTAATAATATAATACTAGCAGTTAAGCTCGCTTGCTTATAAAAATAGTATTCCTAAATTACGCTTTTTCTCTCACTCACAATGTCTATTTTCTTTATCTGGTCATCGTGCCAACATATTACAGAAATTTTTATCATATCACGAAGAATTAATTTGTGAAACTGGTACCTATAAGTTCTCAAATTTTTTGACAGTTTCCTGAGATACGGACGTGCATTGGAGTGTGTCTCATCTTCAGTCGAAGTTTTGCTACTTTTAAATTCAGCGCACTACCTACAAACTGTCGATTAAGAGGGAAAAGATTCTTCCGAAGTGACTAGCATATCCGTAAGAATTTCTTCCTTTGTAAACTTCTTCGACAGCGGGTATTTTATGCCAACAAAATACTTCATTTTCTTCACAAAACGTTTTAATTAAAAAACTTTTCGTAAACATTACAGTGATTATAACCCGTATTATATTTTTTTTTCAATAATAAGGACACGAAAATGAAAAAAATACGTCGTTTTGTTAATTCCCTTACAATTTTTAAATAACCTCTGCACCTATTAAAAATCAATAAATCTCCGAATTTGTAACATTATTGAGATATTTAGGTAATTTAATATCGTCGTGCTTAGTAATGCATTTATATCAATGGCATAAAAACAAATTAACTATCAGAATAGTGTATGTGCTTTGAAATTGATTTGACTTATTTTATATTTTCGCCTTTCGATCCGTCTTATTTTATGAATAGTAAAATTCCTTAAAAATGTTCTCAGGTTTTCACGGCCGTTCAAAACCTTGTGTGTATTATTTTGGGATATTTTTCCGTATATATTGCAGGGTAAATTGCAGTAAATTATCAGGGGTGATGTGATTGTAGTGATTGATTACAGTGTTACCGTATTGTTAATCTTGTGCTCTCGATTACTTTCGATTTCTTTGTATCTGCAAATATACCTTAATTATTTGTATTTCCTATGATTTAAGTGTCTCGTGACAACGTTTTTAATTTCACTTACATATCAAATATTTTTTTTGTGATCAATATAAATAAAAAATCTTCATTTATTCGGCTTAATAATTGAAAAAAATCTACTTTGAGGTTTTCTAATTAATTTTTCATTAACGGTTTGAGAGAGCTTACGAGTAAGAGGTATTTTTATTATTTGCTATTTTTGTTGCTGACTAGAATAGAGAAACTGGAGATCTTTGAAGGAGGCCTAGATCCAGCAATGGATAAATACAGGCTAACGACGACGATGATGATACTTCAAGCTGTGGAAATAAATAAACAGATAAATATAATACTTATATAATTGGCTATGTAATCAGTAATGTTATCTAAAGCTTAAATAATAATTTAAAAATAAAAACACACAAAACATACCAACAAGTGTGCAAGAAATATAATTACCAATATTTTTTAGTTTATATGCCAAGTGCAATTGTTCCATGTACAAATTTATGGGATATTCTGCTATGTACGGCCGTGAAATCCTGAGAAAATTTTCAAGTGAAAGCGTGTTTAATTTATAATAATATAAAGCCATAACGCCTACCACAGTAGGTATATGGAATATTCAACACACGTGATATTTTAACAAATGCCTACGACAAGTGTAAGGCCTTCACCCAGGACAACTTGATTTATTATTAAATTTCATCGGGCATTATTTTCCGGGGAGACGGCGGTTAGTCAAGTGACAGAATTTCATCGGAGGCCATTATTCAGGAGATGAGGGAGGCTGCAGACTATCCCACGCGTTCGTCAAAATTGAACCTCTGGTGAATAACTTCACCTAAATACTCCCGAAGGAGCAAATCCGATACGGCCGGATGACACGGAACGCAAGAGCCTGTCAGAAATATTGAAAATATTTGTGAAGATTTCTAGTTTTGCATTTCATTTAGAATTTAAAAATACTTGTTTATTTTTCTATGTATGTAATATTTTTATTTTTGAAATACCGCAGAACAATTGATAAACAAAAACACTTACTTGAATTTATTTATCATGTCTCAGGTTCAGTTTTAAAGTTCAGTTTAGCGAGGGCGGTACATAAAGTTTGGGTTTTGTTACAACATTGATAAGTTGCTTGTCTTTCTTACTCTGATCTGATATAACATTGTTGAACCCTGTATAAGAAACCCTGAGTTATTTAGAAGATGACTACAAAAGAAAATAAAATAATGTTGAATATTTGAAATAATGTCCTACGATGGGTATACACAAAAGCATGCTACTTAACACGTAATCAATAAATATATAAAAAGAAACCCGTGTTTCCCTACCCGCCAAATTTTCCTCACAACCACCCATCGGTGGTTATGGTGGTGGATAGTCCTTGGTGTCACATCTAAAATATGCGAGTTTGGTGGGAGGGGATGTGCGTGGGTGGGAGTGGGTTACAAAAATGTGCTTTCTAGCACATTGTTTAATTATGGCAAGGCCGCAAATTCTTCAAAATAAGCACGCCGACTGTGTCAGTGAGTCTAGAAGGTTCCCGAAAAACCTGCTCTGGAAAGTTCTGGAAGGGGAAGGTTCTAGAAAATTCCCTAAAGTTCTATAAGATTCTACACTGAGTGGCGGAATGTGTCGGTATGTCGATAAATTTCTTGAAAGTTCTGGAAGGAGAATGTTCTAGCCGGTTCGCGAAAGTTCTATGACGATCCAAACAGTGTACTAAAAATCTACGCCTGCGAAGCCGCGTGGGCACAGCTAGTTACGCATATTTTGTAATGATTAGTTTCTAGTTTACTTTGAAGAAGGAACGGGGGTTCTGAAACCGATTGTTGTTACCAAATATACTACTCTTAAACAAAGTGAATTTTTGTTTAATTTAATTCGCATATAATATTCGTTATTTTAATTTTTTTCGTACCCCACTCTTTAGAAGTCTAATACAATAGTGTGAGATTATTCTTGTTTTAGTAGTGTGTAACGGAAAATTTAACTAGTGCAATCGAATATTTTTATTATTAGACTTAAAACCAACGACCACAAGACTTACATATCAAACCTGAATAAATATTTTCTGTGGATGTACATAATATTAAGTAAGAAGTTTTGGATATTATGACATTTGAGTTGGAGAGATATTGGCAGATATTAGGCAATACAGGTGTAAAAAATAAAATAAAAAACTTAAAAATAACATGATGATTTTTTAACATGCTTATCGGAACAGTACTATACAACTCATATTAGTCTTTGCCAGATGCTTTTTGTGGGTCATTTTTTCCGCCAGACGTTTTGAAACTATATAAAGAATCATGTCATTTACGTAAAAGTATAAATTTGAATTTTATATATTTTTTAAATATTATTTAAATATATTTCATATATTTATATAAATATATTTTATATATTTATGTAAATATATTTATATAATTTATTATTTTTATCAAAAATATTTCCTGATATGATGGTAATGATGATGATGATTATATTTTATCGTTTTACTTACATCATTTTTTTTGTACCTTGTATTATCTGTTATGTATTTTATTAACTGTTATTTGCCAAAATTCCCCGAACTCAAATATCATGGTAGTCAAACCTTCTTACCTACGTGTGTAAGTGTACATCTACAGAAAATATTTCTGATTTGATACTATAACGTAAGTCTGGCGGTCGCTGGCTCCTACTAAATATGCGTTTCTTCTCATAGAATAGCAATAATCAACGTAACAGAGAGTGTCCACACATAATTCACAAGTTGTGAGCACTTTTATAATTACTCGCATCCCACGAAAATAAGCTAATTTATAAAAGATTGGGATATTTCATACATTAATTTCTTGAATTTAAGACATTAATCCAGTTTTAATTTAATAAAAACTCACAACAAAAAAATATAAAACTACTTGTTTTTTATAAGAAATACGTATGTCAAATAAAATAGCACATATAGGTACCCACCTACGTCGTCTGAGACTGAAAATTCTAAGGCCTATTAGATTTTGATTTGTTTAGAAACAGCTTACTACATACAAAAAAAAAATCTTAAATATGAGTGCCCAAAGATACATAAACAACGTTTATTGAAAAAAATTAACTTTTATAACATTCTTTCATTGCAGCTTTTGACAAAAGGTACGTATCCTTATAAGCTACGAAAACTTGAAGAAACAGACCTCTTCTGAAACGAAAAAAAAAACTATACTCTTATATCTTGAAGATTACAATAAATAACTTTAAACTAATTTACCGTAGATAGTCTATAGTAGTAGTCAGATTTACATAAATACGTACTGTTGTATCTTGCGAGTCTTACGGTTCTTTTTGTAACTGCGCCTTGTTTGATATCTTTGTCGATGTAGTATTCAATAGAAGTTCTTAAAACCTCTACTATGTATCTGTCAGAGTCACCTTCTTGCTCAGTATCGCTTTTTCCTGTACTTCAACGTAATCCTAGTAACTGTCGTTTTCGTCATCGTAATTTGAATCTATATAGTTCTCCTTTACAATCATTCTTTTTCTTCTAGTTTAAGTTTTCTGGGATATTATTTCATGTTTCTACGACCCTTATGACCGACGTTTGGATCTCGTTGCAGGGTACACCATTAGGGCTGATGTATTGTGACACATCAGCCAACAACACATCATTCCTGATGATGGACCCTGCAATGGAATCCGAAACTTCGCCCAGAAAGGTCGTAGAAACAAGGAAGAATTTTCCCAGAAAACTCCAACTAGAAGATTCTGAACGACCGTAAAAACCTTAGAACATTCTTCATTTTTGATCACAAGAATGAATTATTAATTTTCGTGTGCAAAATAATTTTATTTATTTATGTTATCACAATTACCAAAACACTTTTTTTATATACGCTTATAACGTCCCACCAGGCTAAATCGGTTCCGGAGCAGTTATAAATATACTAATATTTAATAAATATATGTCAAATGAATGTTAATACATGTACAAGATTGTTGTAGATAATAGGTATATTAATGAATTTATAAATTATATAAAGCACTGTATATTAAAAATGTTTAATTAAATACTTGAGCAGAACACTCAAACGATTGATAAAAAGGGTATTAAATGAAATAATAACATTTTAGAAAGAGGTCTTTGTTCGCAAAGTCGGAAAATTTCTTGGAAAATGTAAACAAAGCATTTTTCCTAGGTTTAAATCATCAGTTCTTAAGACCCAGCACTTGGAGAAAAATGTTTTACCAAGTTTGTGGTTGTTAGAGAAAATGAGAACATTTCAAAGACAAAGAATAACTTAGTGTTAATATCATTTAAAAAATATATCTATCAATCTATAGAATAATGTTTAATTAACTTTAAACTAATTTCATTACTGACTACTTTTTTTTTTTTCATGCGTTTTAAAATATATTCCACAAACATCAATTAAAAGATTTGGAAAACATATGAAATTTTGCAATTAAAATTATATATATGCATAATTTGTGTCTATATTTTTTTAATATTATAAAGACATGTGTGTATTTTTTTTATAAAAAATAAATGACCTATAAGATTGACCACTATAATTATGAGAACAAATATTAAGAAAATAATAGAATCACGCGAGATTTGCTAATAAAATATCCCAAACTTTCTAAATTATGTACTTGTGGCCTTAGTCAAGATTACTACATTCATTTCTGTGTATAATCTAATTTTGAAGTATAAGGAGACAGTATCAGTTCAGTGTTATTTCAATAGCACAAACAGATGTTTTATTAGCCCATTGATAACTAAAATTACATAGTATGGATTTCATCATAATGCGTGCCTAGAGATGAGCACTCCTAAAACATAGTACCAGAAAACGACAAAATAAAGATGATATCGAGCCACTGAGCTTTTGAAATAATAACTTATTTGTTTATACTTTAAAGTATAAAAAATAATTCGAAGTCATGATTAAGAAATGGAAGTGATAACAAGATAATCAGAAAAATCTTGCGTACAGAAATTTATAACGGACGAGATATATAGCTAAAACGGGTGATTCCCATAACAAACGCGAAGTTATCTTACAGATAGAATATAAACCAAGGAAAACTCTCTGACAAATTATGTTAAGACGGACCTGTAAGAAGTATGCAAGTGCCTAGTTGTTTGACAATAACGGCAATTTCAAGGGATGGATGTCGCTGTTGTGACTACGGTTATAGGCATTTGAGTCCTAGTAGACCGTACAAGTCAAAACAAATTGTTATTTTCCCTAATTAAAACTTTATACATAGGTGAATTTGAAACTTTCCACACATATTTTTGGATATTTTCATCGCTTTAGCCTCACTTGTCTGTCAGTGAGAAATACCATCATAAATATTTAACACATTTTTTGAGCATTATCATGTTAAATATAATACAAAAAAATTATGTTATACATAGTTATATATACAAAAGCAAAGGCAGCAATATCCAAAATTGAAAAAACTATTTTAAATGCAGTCACCGAGAATTACTGTTTTAGAATGTACTGAATTCAAGATTTTATAAGAAATATAACTCAATCCGTTCCAAAATCGTGTTTCAAAATCACTATTAAAATCAAAGGCAGCAATCTCCACTTCAACCAATCTACCCGCAAGGATATGTCACGTGATAAAATGGCCGCTTAATACTAAAGTGAGAGTTGATGTCGATTTTAGACCAAAACATATTGAAGATTTGAAGTCATTAAAAATGATTTGGAAGCAAATATTTGATACAGTCTTTAAAGATGAATCGTCACTATGTACCAACAACATCAAAAATATCCTAAAAAATAAGCCTACTGTGAGATCCAAAAATTGGAAGAGAAATTTCTCAAAAATCGCGAGGGAAGTGGCAGTTGTTATGCAATTTTAACTTTAATGAAAAACATCATAATTGAGTATATTCAGAGTTTATTGTGATTCTTGCAGTAAAAATGATATTTTAATACTAAAAAGAGATATGAGGAAATGAAGCAAATAAAATAATTGTATCGTAACACTAATACATTAATATTAATAAATTACCGATTATCCGGCGGAGGCGTAAAGGGGGTGGGGGGTAATATCGACAATGTTACCCACCGGGTTCCAAAGAATGGGATCGCAAAATTTGAGTAAGATTTTTCAATATTTGGGAAGGAGGAGGGGGGAAAATTTATCTATGTTTTTCGCCGGGTCCTAAAGAATAACTATGCAAAAATTGGGTCAGATCGGTCGAACGGTACAGATTTGTATGAATAAAATATATAGGGAAGGGGAGAAATGTCACCTGTGTTATCCGCCGGATCCTAAAAAATAAGTATGCAAAATTTGGGTCAAAACGGTCAATCAGTGTAGATTTGTATAGAGAACAGACAGACAGACATAGAGTTTTATAGGTATAGATGTTTTTTAATGTTTTTATAAAAAAATATCCGATATTTTATTTTACTTTAAACAAACATACCGTTTAATATTATTGTAAGATATACTTATTTCAATAAAAAATGTTTTGCATAAAATGTATTTATTATTTTTTATCCTTATTGGGTTATAATGTTGACTACTTCTTGAACATTATTCTTGATTCAATAAAATTTGTTTTCGTGCATAAAAAGGTATTAATTATTTTTCATCCTTATTGAGTTATAATGTTGTCTTTTATGCTAAACAGTATTAACAAATATGGTAGAATTATTAAAAATGTTACAGCAAACACAGAAATATCTAATTCTGTGAACAGGAAAACCAGCAATTTCCACTTTTTGGAAGAAAACACAGCAATATCCATATGTAAAAATTAAATACTTGTTTATACACATATATAAAAGAAAAACTGAGGTGGCCAATGTTTTTTAAAACTTACATATTTCCAATAAGATATAGTTTTTACAGGTTCCACAAACATTTAGTTGAGTAAAGACAGCTTTTTTGTACTTATCTCAGAAGCACCTTAGTGGGGCATTGCTGCATATGCTTTTATAAGCTTCACTAACAGCAATTGTTTATATTATTTATTTATCAACTCCAAGACTCCAAGAAGAGATTTCTATATTGATCAAAAAATAAGAATTTCAACATTATTTTTACATATTATGATAGTCCGCCAGAATAATCTTTAACTATAATAAAACAATTTTCATGGACAAATCGCTAAGAAAAATTCAGAAGCGTGCATGAAACATGTACACTTTTTTAACTGAAACACAATCATATTGAATTTCCTACGTACGAATCCAATAAAATAGATTATTTGTCGTTATATAACATAATCATATAGAATGGACATATTGATCTATTGAAATAAAATAGGGAAGTAATTATCTGAAATATGATGGAAAGTAAATGGGTACCTAACCACTCGAACCTATAAATTCAAACGGCCCCAGGGCATTTTCAGTTATTGAATTAATATATTGAATTTAAAATTGATTACACATGGCAGTTGATTGTGTAAATTTTAATTATCGGTTGTAACATTGGTTGTGGGAAGAATTTCATTTTATCAGAATTGTGAACATCTGCAGTATTGACTATTCAAAACGTATCTCACACGAACTGCTTGTAAATAATTCATATATGCTATAAAAAACGGTCTTCACTCATTCTTATTCATTTTAATACAGTATTTATGAGGTAAAACTGATTGATTTATTAAACCTTAGTAATAAAATAGCATTCTAACATAAAAAATTGAAGATTCTGTTTGATGTCAGGTACCTACCTACTTATATTCATAGTATCGCCACTCATTTAGCAATATTTGTAATTTAATTTGTGCGTGGAGAATGGAAGAAAAGGGCTTAGTGTTAGAAGGAAATAACCAGAATCGATATCAACTAATCGTACAAGCAGATAACTAATGCTTTTATGAAAAATCAATAATTTAATCAAAATGGAAGTACTTTTAATTATTGTATGAGTAAAACACAAAATTTCTTCTCCACTATTTTATTTTTATAACACTACATGGAAGTACTGTAATGAGTACATTTTTATATATGCATTACCATCTTCTTTATTTCAAAATTTCATTGTATTATTAATAAAAGCCAAAAGACATTTAAAATATTTCTAAAGTTCGTACTTGCGTCTCGAAAAATAGATAAATGTTCGGTAATGAATACGTGCACTGTTTTTTTTATGTCAAGTATCCTTCTTACACAGAATAATTAGTTAAAACCTCTAGAGTTTGTTTTCTTATCCTGATGTTTAAAGTACGAAATTTAAAAACCTAGATTCTAATATATAAATCTGACGGATAAGCAATTGTGCCTCCAAAGTATTTGTTTTTTTTGTATCACAGTACATATTTCTTGCTGAATATCGAATTATTTGAGATTCCCTGTGCAGGTGGCTATTTAAATGAAGGACCATTATTGTATGCAGTCAACAGAACCGAATCGGATTATAACTCTTATAAGTTTGACTGATTCTATTCATCTTACATGATAGGAATTACTCGTGTTGTTTAGTCTTCAGCTTATTGACAAAATCTGTTTGAAATTCAACACTTTTATAAAGGGGTCGCACATGTGAACAAACTAAAGTATTGACACGTGCCGTGCTAATTACGTCTAATTACTTCAAATTCTGATCTCTCCCAATACCAACGGTTTTTTACAAGTTCGTTCCGGTTAACTGAATATATGTTGCAACTCCATCGATTCTGAAGCCATTCGCCAGTTTAAAGCTATACCATCAACACTCTGTCAGCAAGATTCGAGTTCACGCCTTTTTTGACCCGCCGGCTATTGGCGCTGGCGTGGAAGTGATCGTTCACAGTTTTTTATTCCAAGTAATAAGTTATTTATAAACAATCTTTTCTTAAACCTTACAAATAATATGAAAACTCCGTCAGTGGTGTGCTGTGCAGAAATAATACTTAAATATCAATGGTTTATCTAGACACGTAAAATCAAAATAAGCATAATGGAACCCCGTTCATATTAGAGGATACAACGCCGAACTATATACGTTGTCCCTTGGTTGTGTCGTAATCCAGTGAAAATATAATGTAACTATGAACATTTATTCAAACTCTACTTCAACATAAACTCTTAAAAAACTAACCCATAAAAACCAAGTTTTTATTATACTCCCTTTCTCATTTACCAGTGGAAACACTTATGGCGCTTAACCTACGCGTTGTGCTTCGACACTACGAAAGGGAGTAATAAAAATTTACAAAAATTCAAAATTATACTATAATCAGGTTTAGTGTCTACCAGATGCGTCGCAGTCTCTTCATACAACTTACAAAGTTGTATAATTTTTTTTTTTAAAATCCAAAATTATTCTATAATTATTATTTGTTTAACGAAAATTTGATAGATCTTTTTGATCGTCGCCATGACTCTGCTTGCAAAGTTTCAGCTCAATTGGATTACGGAAAAACGGTTAAAAATCGATCCAAAGTTTTTGCGTCCAACAGACAGACGCCACGAGATAATATAAAGGGAGTAAAAATACTCTTATATAACAGAATTTATTCAAAGGACACATAAGCTCACAAGATTCGCGTGTGTTTCAGAACAATAACAAACATATTCTTTAAGCTATCGAAAAAATTTTCTATTCCACAAGAACATCTCAGTGTTTCATTCCCGCGAAACCTGTATCAGACAGCTCACTCTGTTACGAGCAACATGCTTAGAGGAGGGCTTTATCTTTAAAATCATTTACCAAATTAACCACATCTGGAACGTACATCATGACTCGCCAATATCTTCCGTCTTCACCCGTCACAAGCAGCCTCGATGTAAATTCCAGAATCCAAAGGCCGCGTATCGTCCCAGCGTACTCCTTGTTCCACCCTGTTATTATTTTGTTTCCCGCCACCAGATAAAAGGGCTCTGTTAATCATGTAAGGTCTCTCCGCTATTTCTAACACTCATTTGCTAATTTTATTTACTAAATACCAACATAAAAACCTTAGATTTAATAATAAAATAAAATAACGGTTGTTGGTTACCAGCTTTAAAATAAATCTATGCCCTTATTAATAATTTAATATTTCCTCTTCCTGTTATAAGTCTTCTTATTCTTCTTCATCAGCCTTCATCTCCCCACTGCTGGATATAGGCCTCTTCCATACCTTTCCATCTGCTGTTATAAATAAGAAGCTGTTATAAATAAGAAACTTAACCTCATTTGCCTGAAACTATGTCCACCTGTTGAGAGAAGACACATGTGAATAAATCAAATCACATGATAAATTTATTTAACTCTTAATATTAAATTTTGATAGGTAATTTCGTCTGGATACATTACTGTAAATGTCTTTTTATACATATCTGTATATCACTGATTTATATTTGTTATGTTTCTGTTGACTGGAATTTTGTCTAATTACTCCACTATCTTCCTTTAAATGTATCGCCACTTAATCACAAACTTAAATTATGTCCGATTTCTGTATAATAATAAACTGCCTGCATCAATAGAGTCTTTTGTGATAAATGTAAATTTTTTAACTTCAGTATAAAATATTTTGTTATTCTATTGATTCCCCTGTATATTCCTACTGAATCTTCACCAAACAGAGTATCAAGCCTTTCGCAACAACCACCTGAGAATTTACAGAGCCTTGACTTTGCCGATCTGGTCTTTCGGACATTGAAGGTATACTTCCATCGGTCGCTTTATTTGATCAGTCAACGCCCGTCAGTAGGAACCGGAATTTCTGATTTCGATGAGTATTGTATAGAAAGGGGGCAGTCATTGCACACTGAAAATCACAATATATGCGAACCGATTGGAGTCAAGCTTCTCAAAAGCCTTTTAATGAAAAAAAATATATAAGAAAAACACGTATTACAGTACTTGTGACATTAAAAGTGCAAAACTGAGATCTGAAGAAAAATTGGTATGTCGAAGTGAGCTAGGATGAAACTTATTTAAGTTCAGGATATCTCCCGCACACCATTAATCATAAAAGTATAGGTACAGATTATAGCACTATGAAAGGAAAGGAATGAAACATGTTCGTCATGTAATGTTATGCTTGCCTTGTATGTTTTGCATTCATTTGAATAAGAAATTAATTAATTATTTCAATATTTTGGACTTTGTACTGAGGAAAATACCTAGAAAAATAGATAAATAGACAAGAAAAATGTCAAGAGATGCGAGTAATTACAGGGGATACCAAGGAGGTGGATTCATGAAGTTTGAGAAATGATCAAAAGCTCGCCGCATAAAACACTTAAGGGGGGGGGGGGTAAGGTTAATTCGTACAAAAAAAGGCATGTTTTTGTGAATTTTTGTGACGACACAGTTAAAATCTCTTTATTAAAACTAATAGTAAATTAAAGTATAATATTTGAAGAATATTGTGTAAAATTTTCAAGACGAAATATTAAGAAATACGGCAATGGCAGCAATTATTCGGGCGTATCTCGGAAAAAAGTAGAATTGCGGTGTCCATCATAACTTGGTGCTAAATCATCTGAAATCAAAAAATCAAGGTTCATTCGTTAGATAATAGATTTTCCCAGATAACGCTGGGAGGGTTTTTTGAAATTTCAATTTTTCAATTTTTTGGAATACTTTGAAGGGAAAAACGCGCTTTTTTGCGAAAAATATCGACTAATTTATTATTAAAAAATAAAAATTAATAACAAATTTGAAAAAAACTCGACAGCGTTACCCCGTAAATTATGTACAGAAATAGTATTCAAAATTTCAAAAGGGTCGGTGCAGTAGTTTTGAAGTTATGATGGACACCGACTTTGAAAACGTGAGATGTGGGGAAAACGATTTAAAGTTTTGCACACTGTAAAATTCAAAATAAAACTCAACACTTATTTTATACTTACACATAATCGTTGATGCCATGTTCACACGGCAAAGAGCTTTCATCATCAGCATCTGTTTGTCCTTGTCTACGCAAAACTCTTCCAATGCAAATAGCACGTCCAGTAGTCCTCAGGTGAGCGCGTCTCTTAGCTGCCCGAGCAGGTATAGAAAATCAGTCTGAGTATCGCTCAAATGTTCATAATTTCGTCAATTTCGCTCCGATCGACTTGAAATTTTGACACAATATTCTTACGATGTAATACATTCATTTAAAATGCAAAAAAAAAGTTAAAAACCTTACCCCCCCCTTAAGGCCAGTTGTAATGGGTGGAAACAAATAACTAGTAGCGTAGTAGATGCAAGCAGAGATCTTATTATTTAAGATAGAAGGCGAGGACTGATGGAGGCCAAGGCTCGATATGAGCTGTAGATCCATTGAAAAAGATTACTGATGTAACAGGCTGAAAAAGACGTCTTTATTTGGATTTTTTCTTTTGTTTACACGCTATTCATAAATGAGTTTATTAACTATTTATGTTTATGTTTTTTTCATAAATAAATTTTAATAATAAGATTGGTGGATCGAATAGTGAAAGTCAATGTGGTAAGGTCCGCGCTAGCCGTATGAATGCTATAATTTTTGATCAAAAACAAGAAAAAACGACTTTCTGTACCCTGATACCAAGAGAAATGTGTAACTGTGTATGAACATATTTATTTTTGATAAATTGACGAAGTTTATAAATCTATTTTTCCACTAGAAAAAATAGGTATTATTCTTTAACTTATCCTTGTGTTTGTTTTCGTACCTTTTTTGAAGAAAATTTTGAAGAGAATTTATTTTTTGTTACTCATCACTTTTCAAACGAAACTTACAAAATAAATGTAGAACAATGGTATGTTTATATAATAAATTATTAACAAGGAGATGTTCAATGCGCATCAGAATAAAAAACTCACTGGCTATTGTGAGAGTTGTACGAATCATCTGAATAAAATACAGTATAAATAAATAAGTAAATAATAGGTTTAGAATCGTCACAGATTCATGCAGGTATAAGTGTTTTGCACCCTACAAAAACGCCCTAAATGATTCGCAGTACCTCGCGCTCTAGCAATAGCATGGCGCGGGAGTCTACACATAACATTGAAAAAAAATCGCTTGCAACCACTTGCACTTCAGTTTTAAGACTTTAAAGTGTATTATGAAAAAAAAATCCAAAATCTACCCCTTAAATATGAGTTTTTTGATAGAATTGAGAAAAAGAATTCAACATAATTATTACGACAAACTTTTACGAAATCTGAGTTATCAAATTTTGAATGAAGTATGTAAAATATATTTTATTCATAATGACATTAAATTGTTGTAGTTAAAAAATGCTTTTATACGTTTTTCATTTATGAAATATGAGGAAAGTCAAAATCCAGAATCTTGGTATTGTTGTATTCGGTAATAAGATGTAGCATGCAATGTGGAAATACCATTTGAATACATAATCCAATTTTATGAATTCAAAGACCGTTGAACGGCAGTGCTTGAAGTCTATGATGAGTACTTCATCATAATAACATATGGTCACCCCATAAACTGCGAGGGATCCTTAAGTACGCTCAAACCTCTTATGGACCGCTCCATTTCGCATGCAGCGCCGTAATAGGGGTGCCACACGTTTCAATCGTTATATAAATGCTTTACTTTTGTTAATTTTTATTATTTATAAATATTTTAAATATTTTTGTTCATAAAATTAACATTTTATCAACAAAATATAAACTTACATCAATATTATAAAGATATATACATAAAAATCAATATTATAAGTGCTTTTTAAAAAATTTGTGGTTTAAAAAATTGCTAATAGGTTACCAAAATTTAAAAAATTTTAAAATATGAAAAATTAAACGCATTGCATGCATGCATCGAAAAAGAAAATAATCAACCAATATTTATAATTGAACATCTTAAGACAAACAACAATAATCGTCGATGATGACTATAAGCTTGCAATGGAAAATAAATTAAAATATATTTTAATGTGAAATGTTTGCGTCTACAATAGGAAATATACAAATCCAAGCCTTTAATTATTGCAAGTGAAGGGCCACTAAATAATAAATATGTCAGTATAAATTAAGTTTTACTTTAACCTTTTGATACCGCAAATAAAATGATACACACGATTTTGAAGAATATTTAGTAAGTATAAGAAACATTAATATTTATTACTTTTTTAGCCATTTACTCGTAAAAAATCAGGAGAAATAATAATAACGACTTGCCTTGCGTCACCGCACAACATAAGCCGCGCGCTGATCGCGTGTCACAATCTAATTATCAAAAGTTTGAATTTCACAAATTTATGTATTTTACGACAGATGATAAATTATACATTATTTTTGAAGCAACATAATTGAAAACCGAGATATAATTGAAAATTCAAAGAATTATAATAATTGAGAATTTGAAGAATTAAAGTTCATCAATATATGCTTTAACAAGTTTTATGCGGGAGATAGTAACTAACATACATTAATAACTAAGTAGGAAATTATTGGAATAATGTAGAAGATCGCTAAGCTCGCGTGAGTTCATGTATAAAATATTTATTCAACCTTGCTCAGAAGATTCCCCTTGGCAAGAATTTTCAAAATACATTCTTTAAGAACCCCTCCTTTAAACTTCCTAGAATCTCAAAGTAGTAAAGTTACATTATAAACATAATTTTAAACATAACACGCTGCATTTATTCAAAAAATGTTTTTGTAACGTAGTTGCAAATTCCCGTATCCAGACAAAAATTTTAATACTTTTACATTTTTTTTTACATATTACATTTCTTTTACATATTACATACAAACCGACCAACAACAGATCGTAGTTGATCCTATATGGATGATCCTACTGTAATATTAATGTTAAAAGTATATAAAATTTTCGATCATTTGTAGATGTAATGATTTCACTACGCACTTTTAAAGAAATTACAAATAATGTTTTTATGATCGAGAAACTAAAAAAATGTTTTTATGATTAAGAAATAATGAATAATATTTTTATTATAAAGAAATGATTAATAATGTTTTAATAAATAAATTGTTTCAAAATTCATTACACTGAGAGGTATCCTCGGACACAGGTCTTAGCCAAGACGCAAACCATTTATTTACACTCCATGATTTTTCACCGGTGTACAGCGAGTTTTAAAATAACCTTCAATTGTTACGGCTCGCAATAGTACCGTAAAATGGGTCTAGTTTGTATATGTTTTGATATTTTTTGGAGGTTACTAACAATGTGGCATATATATATACATAACATATATTAATATATATATATAAAGGGGGAAAAAAGAGGAGTAAGTATAGGTAAAGGGGGTGATATCACTATATATATAAAAAACTAGAGGCTTGATATTTTTATTCACATAAACCTTGAACTAAATATAATAAATGCCCTCTAGCGCAGTGGGTATGACACTGGTTTCTCACACCGAGGGTTCCGAGTTCGATTCCTGGTGAGGTCACAATCTTTGATTTACTCAAGCCTGGGTGTTTTATGATTTATTACGCTTTTTAATTGGGCCTCCTGGGCTGTTGAGGCGTAAAAAAAATAAAATCATAATTATTATTTATTTTA
>JADDOH010018653.1:0-37844 GCA_016648135.1 Agrypnia vestita
TGTGAAAACAATATGCCTTGCCATCACATTGTTCGTTTCGTATTTTTATTTATTTTTCAACAATGAAAATATTTCTAAAAAGAATTTTTACACCAACCGCATTGTTTTGTGTCTATTATATTTCTTGAAATTATGTGATATGTGAAATATAAGAGATATGAAAGATTAAAGATGCGAATTCAGTAGTATCTAATGTACTCTTATTATAATATTGTATTGAATGCGCAATTATTTTCAAACACTACGATTTTCCATTAATTTCTGAATAATACAAACAGCCTTGTACCGAATATCTCTCGTTCATAATCTTTCAAAACAAACAATGCAATTTAAAAAATACATCTTCCTTCAATCCTGTATAAAAGCAGCACTCACAAAATTGCTCCGCAGTGGTGTAAAACATTCAGCCCGGCTTAGTTTTTACAGGAATATCCTATAAATATCTAAGCAAGGCTGACTTGAAGGGAACATCTGGGACACCGTAGTGTCAATCAAGTTACCTGGTCCGCCGAGCAAGGGGGAGTTCTGTCCTGAAACTTCTGTCCTGAACAGTGCGATATAATTTTAAGAATGCTTCCATTTATTTTTGTGTACATTTTCAAATTACCTTTTTCAGTTTTTTAATTTTTAATTTAATGTTTCATACATTTCTTTGTTTTTTTGATGCAATGCAAAACCTAAGTATCCTCGTTTATAAAATTAAATTTATTTCCGTCTTTCTCTAAACCATCTAAACAGAATTTTCACTTTTTTTCTTTGAGATCCAGTGCAGATATGGCATTTACTTCCATACAATCTTCTATTTCAAATTACAACTCAATCTGGATAATGGCCAACGCAGGTACAGTTGCCGGCAAACTTCTTAAAATTCTTTGACGTGGTGGGGGAATGCGCAGAAGACGAAATTTGGGTCTCGTTGGTGGAAAGGTAGATGCGCAAACTTTTCCCCACTACGCCGTAGATTTTCAAGATGTTTGCCGGCTACTGTATCACTTTTTATTATTTTTTAAAAACTCCTTTCAAGGGAATATCCCCTTAACGGAGTTAAATATATTAATAGAAATATTAAAAAATACTTATAGGTATAAATATATTGAACTCCCTTTAACTGTCAATTTTTCACCGTATTTTCCCCTCAAATACATTAAAAAACTACTAGGCAAAATAGGTTTGCCATATTTTCACCATTTTTGCAATAATAAATGGTAAAATGCCAGCAATTACGTATATTTCTTTGAATTTACTTGTTAAAATGTTTTGAAAACCCAATTCGCTTAAAAAAAAGTACATAACTAATCGAAGATAAATATAAAATATTGCTTGAATGTAGTTATATATACACGAACATACCGAAAAATATTTTTGTAGTTATTTTCGTGTTTTTTTGGTAGTTTCAGAATTCTAATATTGGAAATCTAAATAATTTTACATACACATAATTTTAATATTTTGTAAGTATAGAATAACAAACAGAATATTTTTTTTATTTCTTTCTTCTGCCTTAAAAGGATCTTTTGTTGGGAATTTACGGTCTTGAATAATACTTCAGAATGCCCTTACAGGTTTATTAAGTTACGAATAGATTACAGTTATATTCGGCGACAAGGTATTATAATAGCGGTTACGTCTTATCTCTTCTAACCCGCGCTTTTGAAAGATCCGCGACCGCAATCATACATACATGCATCTCTTGTCCCTTTCACGTACTCAAACAGACGTCACATCCAGATAAATTGCTGTTATAATTTTATAGTATGCATGGAAAATTGAGTTATTATTTTATCGATTATTATTATTTTTTATAATTATTTTCATTATAATTTACTGCCATTGCAATTATTTACAATTTATTTCCATATAATCTTTATAGAATTTATCTCATTATGTAACTACAATAATTTGCAAAAATATAACTAAGTGGAATTTTTCTTTCATAATTAAAAAAAATTGCAGAAATAAAAAAATAATAATGATAAAAGCATCAGATTTTCGTAAAAAGGTGATTATGTTAGCTGTTTTTAAATTTATTTTCTCATTCAAAATAATGAGTAATATTATTTTAGAAATGAATTTATTTTTAGTATACAATATATACTTATAAATATAATTCAAAAACATAGATATCATTTTATGATTTTGAATTTAAATGGTAATTTATTTCTTAAATTCTAATTTAAAAAACAATCAAAAGTTTTGATTTGGCACTTATGAACAAAGCTTTTTTCTAATATTATTTCGTAGTTAATTTTTTACATAACAAATATTTAACAGTTTAATGTATAGAAAACATAAAAATCATCATTTTTAGGGACAAAATCCCATTATCAATTATTTTTTTAATTTTATTTGTTTACGCCCATTATAGGCTTATATACGTTAAAAATATAACATAAAATTCAAAAAGCACATACATTAAACAATATTAGTAACAAACAGGAAATTATAAAAAGTATCAGGCATAGCGCCAAAACATGAGTATAAAAATTAAAAATATAAAGTACAGAGCAGCTGTTGTTATAATGATCTAATAAAATTATTTATACTAAAAATATTTATTTTGCATACCCTAACAGTGGCTAGTAGGTAAGGACAAATTTTAATAGTAAACAATACATTTAATACTGTTATAAGTACCCTTAATAGTTTAATAAATTAATTATTTACTTGTTCACCTTTTCCCGTCGCGTGTTGTTTTTCATTCGCTCCCGACGTAACACAACTATCCCATTGTTCCCTGCAGAAACAGAACCATTATCTCCCGGGTCCACACAGCCTTCCCTTATCCCATCTCCCGGAATTGTTCCAGGCGTCTCACCAAACGGGATGCTGTAAAGTGTGAAAACGCCGCGCGTGTTTATACAAACCTTATCATAAAAGCGGAATGGAATATCTGAGACAGTTTTAGTTTTGAGGCGATTCTACTTCTGCCTTCTCATCATGCAACACGATAGAGAAAGTATTCTTATCCCTTACATTTTCAATTATTTTATTAATTTACCTCGACATAAACCTGAGAAAGAACTGAAAGCTTCATCATCATATCCATGCTAATCTGTGGACTTCAGCTCTGGACGTTGAAAGAAAAAAAACTAACTATTTTTCCCCGTTTCATGTTTTTCTGCAGGGAAACGCAGAGAGTATAAAACGCGTTATTCTTCTATTTTGTCACACCACTTTTACTTTGGTTACATTCATACTTCTCCATACACCGTATTCAGTTTACTTTCATTCCTTTTCTACCAATTTCAGGCTTCACTTTCATATGCAACCTCAATGCCATTACCGCTAATTTTGATTCTTTTGACAGATTCTTATTGGCCATAATTGCATTCCAAGCGCCATTTACTTTGTCTCACACAGTCACTCTCTGTTCGATATGGCTTTTAGCCCTACCGTCACTACTCAACATACTTCCCAAATACACAAATTCGTTCAATTATTCTAAACATTCATGGCGTTAAAAGAGGCCACCACTAAAACGCAAGTGCCAATTGAGATGTAAACGAATTCAAAAAATCTCATAGCCTTACCACATTAACAATGAATGAGAAGTACTAATATGCGCAAAACTATGGGATTTGACGTAGTTTGTCTCCATCATCGGATCGAGCGGACCTCCACTACGCGCCCAGACTTTCTTTCCTCGAGTTTCATGTGTTCTAATATTTCTATTCATTTTTCTTGCTGTAGGACCCTCTTGCGGTGAGAAATAAATATCTACAAACCCATTTTATCTCTCATGAGTTGAGAGATAAAAACCAACAGACTTTTGAACAAGGTCAATGACAGAGATTCACGGCAAGCATTGCAACAACAAGAACACGATTTTAAATCTGAAAGTACGTAAATCAATGCAAGTATAATTAACAACTCATTATTATCATTACTGATGGCTTAACAACCTCTGAGGGATCTTGGCATCCTCAAAAATTCTTTTCCAGTGATCTTGGACATGCACCAACTCTCTTCACTTGTTAATCTCCAAGGCAGATATGTCTTTGGATACATTATCACTCCATGTTTTTTGGCCTTTCTATGCTCATTCGTCATATTTCTTCTATATTCATCAGGAATTTCGATATTTGTTATTTAGTCATTTATCTACATGACCCAATTACAAAAGTCTCCCCAATTTTATAAATTTAGTGACACTTAGCTTCTTAAATAAATAAAAAAGCTCATTGCGCCTGCGCCAATGTCTAGAACCGAGCCAAAGATATGCCTAAAAAATTGTCTTTTCAAAAGTTTCCAGGGCTCATTGGTTCTTTTTAGTCAGAAATCATGTCTCATCTAAGTATATGAGCACTGGTCTTATGGGCGTTTTGTGTTGAACAATGGTCTGGCGGAAATAGCAGAAAACAACAATTATCAAATATTAATGGAAGTTTCAGGAAACCCTTCAGGACGGAGCGTCCTGATACGAAAAAGTAAAAGTTGAAAAAGAAGGAATTAAAAAAAAAATGCGTCGACCTTGGAACCCGCGCACTCCATACTTATTGTGGCTCATATAACTTGATCTAACACATAATGGTATTTATTGATTTGTGTCAATCTTCATTTTGTTCTGAGTGTTAAAAGTGTTTATGTAATAAAATATTTATACTTTGTACTCCAATGTCACATTTGAACCATCAATTAGGATCAATAACGATATGTTGATAACACGCAGACACAACCCAGTCTTTCACATTGATTTTACCTCATCCAACTATCGTCGTAATTCATGTTTCTTGAGGGTATGCGATGAATTCAATAAACTGATAAGATTATTGGATATTGATCTGTTCGAGTGCAGCCACACAAGATTAAGAAAAAATATTAGTGCTGAATTTTTTCTACGTAATAATTATGTCTCTTTTTCTCTTGTTTATTACTTTTGTATTATTTTCAACATGTTTTTCTGCTGTTTATTAAGTCTCTTTTTCTTTTGTTTAAATTTTTTATTGTTTCTTTTTATGTAATTCTTAACATGCCTAAGTTATAAGAAATATTTTGTGTGCAGAATTTTTTTTCCTACATAATAATTAAGTCTTTTTTTCTCTTTGTATTATTTTTTAACATGCCTATGTTTTTCTGTTTTTCTGTTGATAATTAAGTTTCTTTTTCTTTTGTTTAAATTTTTTATTCTTTCTTTCTACATAATTTTTAATATGCCTTAGTTTAATTCATAAATATTTATCATTACTAACATATATCTAAATGTAGAGACCTGTAATTGGCCATCTATATTATATCAATGTTTTCTATGCTTTTTGTTGTGCTGTTGGTCTTCCATGATCATTAAATAAATAAATGAATAACTGTGTGTTAAAAACTAAATATAAATATACTTATTTTGCATTTGGCGCTTATTATATTTCGAATATTTAATAAATGCAGATTATTTATAACTGATACTGACACAATTTTCTGGAATGACTTTCCGGAACGTGCACCGTTACATTATCAATCGGGTCATCGCGTTCAAACACTTGAGCGCTGGAGTGCAAATTCGCAACCCATTTTTAGATCAAGTACCTACAACCTGTCTATTAAACCTCGCTTTTTATTCTGTATGCCGTTATATTTTTTATTGTTTATTTTTTTTTTTATTTATCTTCATCTTGATACAAGTCATAGGAAAAAGAGCCGCTCATCTCACTATCAAAAGCACATGGTAAGTTTTTTTATTATTTTATTCATTGTCGATATTATTTTATGGAATGGAAGTATAGATGCCAAGTGAAGAATTAATAAGTAGACTTGAAGATTTTGAGATGTAGATTTACAGAAAAATATTCATAATATGCTGGATGGATAGAATTACGATTGAAAATACTTTGGTGTGAATAAAAAGAAAAAAAAAGAAAAAAACTTAAAATATAAAAAAGTAACCCATAAAAACAAAGTTTTTACAGTACTCCCTTCCTCATTTACTAGTGGAAACTGGTTTGACGCTACCTACGCGTTGGGCTTTGGTCGGGCGACGCTTTGAAAGGGAGTATTAAAAAATTTCCAAAAATCCAAAATTATACTATAATCAGGTTTAATGTCTACCATATGCGTCGGAATTTCCATAAAACTTACTAAGTTGTATGAAAAAAACATTGAAATTTCTAAAAATCCAAAATTATAATATAATTATTATTATTTTTTAACGAAAATTTGATAGATCTTCTTGATTGTCGCCACGAGTCTGCTTGCGAAGTTTAAGCTCGATTGGATCACGGGAAAAGGGTCAAAAATTGATCCAAAGTTTTTTTGACGGCAAGCAGGCAAGCAAGCAAGCAGAAGCCACGAGTTAATATAAAAGGAGTAAAAATGCGAAAACTTTAATATCTCTGACATGTGATGAGAAATCAAGAGACGTACGAGATCTTGCATCTCATAATGAAGGAAAGATTGTCAAAAGTCGGGGCCAGGGGGAAGCGGTTCAGCCTGTCTATTGTATAGCTATCCCGGGCCGCAGTAAATTATGTGATGATTCCCAACACGATATACATATCCGTTGAATGGATAGAGCATAAGAAGAAGAAGAAAATCTTATAAATCTACTAGTGAACCTCCCTTTAAATAAGTTGATGTTACGCAATAGTTTTATGATACATTTTACCGGAGAAGCTTCCGAAAAAAAATGTTTCATCTTAAAAATTGTAAAAATGATTCTAATAAAGGATCATAAATTTAATCCGAACATTAAATCCGTTCCAACGACTGCAAACATCAGTTTCGTATATTTGTAGAAAATCTCGTAAAGTTTATTCATATTTTTATTTCACTCCGTTGAGAAGATTATATTTTGCTTTGTTGTATTAAGATTGAACAGCTTACGAACACCGAGTATTATAGTTATTCCGTGCATATCAGGGAAACTGGTCTTAAATATAAATTTCACCGCGGAGCTTGTATCGTAGTGAGGTGTTTATGTTGAGGGGTGTATCTATAGGGGTGTGTACGTAGAATAATGTATTTGAAGTGGTGTGTAATCTTGCATATTACTTCTTACGCTTGTACACGAGTATAAATAAAAAAGTTTTGTCGTTTTCGGGAAACAGAAAGATTGAAGGACATTTTTTGTCCCGACAAGTTAGCGACAAGTCTAACGGAGAGTTTTTATTTTTATGATGGCTATTTTAGCAAAAATTGGGCTTGAAGTTCACCTTGTATTATGGGTGTAGGTACTTCATGTCCTGGAAATAGGACAAACTAGTTTTAGAGTGGCCATTATTTTTTGAAAAGGTCACACCATTTATTTTTATTATGTTATTTAACGCTACAACAGACCATTTGGCCCAATTATGGTAGCGAAAAAATCACAGAGAATAAAAGGAATCATATTGTTATTGTGATTTATTAATTTCAAGCATTTCAACATATATTTATTTATTTATTTATTTTATTTTGGGGAAAATTAACAGCAAATCAACAATCTTAACACATGAAATAATGGTTTTTATAATTATGCCAATTACAAATTTTCCACTGAATATAGTAATTTACTTTAACTTACTTTAACAGCGAGTGGAGAGGGTGGAGGGGAATGTGGGACGGGAGTAGAAGGGAAGATATAATGTACGAATTAGTTTGGGTGCGGTAGTGTAGATATTGTTTGTTTTATGTTTCTTATTGTTGAGTTGAAAATGTCAATGTGATGATAGTTTGTGTTAATTGAATTTGTGGATCTGTATATATATATATATATACTTATTGTATATACAGCTTTATGAATATATAGATCTAAACTCTAATTATTTAACGAAGAAATTAAAATTAGATTCACTCTTTGAGAATTTTTTCAAACCTATTTATCTATTTTGATCGTAAAAGACTTGTGAGATTATCCGGAAGTAAATTAATTAATCATGTATATTATTAATCGATATGGCAGTTACTTTGTGGTGCGACATGATAATTTTAATTTAAACAAAATTAAACTTTTTAATGCACACACGTTGACGTAATTTAACACGACTATTGTTTTAAGAGGGACTGCTCCTCTCAAAACTATATTAGTTAAAAATAATGTATCATATTTTTACATAACTTTCCAAATACGGTACTGATTTCTGAAATTTAAATTTACTACCTGTTTTATTATTTTAAAACATATCTTAATGTTGTACTTATTAAGATATAAATATATCTTGATAACTACAACATAAATGAGTATTTTATTTCAATTGCTATATTTTTATCACTAATGTAATGTTATTTGAATAATACTTTTTTTTACAATGAGACAGAAATAATTATTCAATGTATGGCGAGAGAGCATTGAATGATCAAATATGTAGTAAAAAAATATCTCATGTTTTTTATATCTTTATAATTTTATCTCTCCTGCGTTAAATGTAATTTTATTATAACAAAAAATAGCATGAATTTAATGACATCATTTAATTTCGATATATTTTGTCATTAGTTTGTCTTAGATGTACTAATAAAAACATATTTTATTGTATTAATATGTAAATTTTACAAAAATAATATCTTCTACAATAACAGCGAATTTAATTTATGATATGTAACATTATTTATATTAATCAAAAGAAAACAATTTATTTTTTCACATTGGTTCTTAATTAGTTATTTAACCTCAATTTATTTGTTTTTTATGTTTGTTACTGTCTATACTTCGAATTTTAATTTTTAGTATAGGTGTGTTGTTTCCTAGTGAAGGGACAATTGGCTCCAAAACATATTGATGAGCTAAAAAGTTGTGGTTTTAAACATTCGGCCGTATTCTGAAAATAACACGATTGTTATTTGGTGATTATGTAATTAATGTAATATTTCTATCATTGTGACAAAAATATTGGCTTTAATTTAGTAATCGAACTTTTATCAATGAAGTTAATAGATGTATGTGAAACAAATTTTATTTCTACCAACTTTTAAATTAATATTAATATATTATATTTTGTAATATTCATCAAAAACTTATATTTTAGGAAAAAAAATCATATTGTAATGCAGGTTTGCGTTATGATATAAATATCGCATCGATATTGAATAAACAGACCGTTTTTAAGAACACCCAGACAGCGTGGAAATCCGACATTAAAATCTATATACATACTTATGTGTCATAAAATATTGATTTACCTATTTTAATATAAAATTGTTAATATGCCGTAATGCATTGTGGTGTTGAAAAGTAATATTGCATTATTGTATACGCAGACATAAAAACACAGGACGCAATTTAAACATTTAACATTTAAACTTTTAGCTTTTTTCAAAATAACTCCTATACTTTCATTATGAATTTACCTTTTTACTGTATTAATAAATAACTTGCAAACACTATGTACCTATATATTATAACAAGGAATAAGAACTGTGGCTCCCTCATCAAGCTCAAGAGTTTCTCTTCACTGATAAGGCCTACATGACTACCAAGTATTTAAAAAAAATGCTTAATCTGATATGTTATATATACGAACTGTATTTGTATCATAAATTAAATAAATAAATTAAAAATTAAAAAATTCTGCTGCCTGTCTTGGGAATTTAATGACAATTATTTATGAATCTCTTATATTCCACGTTGTCCCTGCTCAAGACATTACATTAATAAGACCAAAGATCTCTTGTAAAATTGCAAAAATTCTAAATGTTGATTAATTAAGTAATTACACGGGCATGAAAAATACCGTTCTTTCTATTTTTAAACATTGGGGTTTGTAAAAACCGATTCGGTGAACTGTCGTTAATCTACGTCTTTTTCGAGTTTTGGGATAGCAATTATAAAAATAGTCCGGAAAGTGCTGTCTTTTTATTTATAAAAATAATATGTTTTTTTTTTCATTTTTATCCGCAAAACAAAACAAGGTTTTTTGTCCAAAAAAGTGTAAACACGAAACAAAAGATACCGCTAACAGTGAAAATATCTACAGTATCACCTTCCGGTCAGGCAGGAAGCCGCGGGAGCTTTGGTTTGCCGCCCTTCCGCTTCCGGGGGTGAAATGGAAAAGGCGCGAACACTTGCCAATTCCGGGGGCAGGGCGCGGACCAGGGGGGGTTATAACTCATCCAGCTGGAGCAAAAGAGGATACACACTCATTATAACATCTGCTCTGGCCATCCTTCGATTTGGCTCGCGATCTTTATGGTTGACCTGTGTAATTTATGAGATTCCGGGCCTGATTGTCTTAGGAGAGGGGGGAATCTCTATTTCATCTCAGCGTCGAGAAGCAGCCAAGAACGCGCTGCCAATACCAACACGAAGAGCACAGGATGGGAAATAAATGTGTGGCATTCTTTATAGTCCGGAGATGTTGTTCGCGCTCTAAGATGTATCGCTTCCAGTCTTTCATTTGAACGTCACAACATGAGGAGCTTCGTTTGCAAAACATAAAATATTGGCTGACTTGGTAAAATAAACTTAAATAGGAAGCAGTGAATCAAAATAAAATTGTATGTTTTGGTACAAATATTTAAATTTATACATGGATTATTTCCCAAATAATTAAGAAACAGAATAAAACTAAAAAAGTATTTTATTCATACAATACAAAAAGATAACAATGTGAGACTGCAAAGTCGACAATATAAGACTATAAAAGAAAAACAAAAATATTTCACTAAACTGTTAAACGTACAAAGGACTCTTCGACAGCCTACAAAGATAATATGTAATGAAAATGAAGGAATTTGAATTAGAGTGCAAAAATTTTATTATGAAAAACTCTAAGTGGTAAATATAGAATTAATTAATGAAATAATAAAAAAATAAAAACTAACCCAAAAAAACAAGTTTTTATTTTACTCCCTTTCTGATTTGTATTGTTTCCGATTTGATATTCTATCAACATATTCCTCTTGCTTTAAATTCATGTGGAAAATCTATTCCATGTATATTATCATCCTTAAAACTTATAGAATATTGAAATTGAAAACGTAATAATTGGTAAACCGTCTGATCGGACCCATGGCTCGAGCTAGACTAGTTGAAACTTTCTCGTCGGGCTCCTTTCTCATTTGTATGGTTTCCAATTTGAAAAAACCGTTAAAATTTCGAAAAATCCAAAATTATACTATAATAATTTAAAAAATTTAAACAAAAAAAAATTAAATCATTTTTAGCATCGCCACGAGTCTGCTTGCAAAGTTTCAGCTCGATTGGATCACGGGAAAAGAGTTAAAAATCGATCTAACGTTTTTTCGGCAGGCAAGACGCTACGAGTTAAAAGAAAGGGAGTAATAATGAATGTTTGCTAGGTTGAATGTGCCAAATATGAGTAGTTGTAAAATTAATATGTTCGCACACAATTAAAATAAATTTATCTTATGAATATTTTTTGTGCATTACTATGAATAAAAATTATCACACTTATTAATTTTTCAACAATTTTTTAAGGGGGAATACCTACATATGAAGCTCGAAAAAAGACAATTATTTTTAAGGAAACCTAAATGAATTACTGTATTTATATATCATTTTTACTTAAAGGTAAATACTTTTAAGAATAAAATGTAAAATTTTTTTCATCAAAAATATTCAATATTGGCGGAGTTTTCTTGGATTCTGTTGACTGCCAAAAAAAGGTCCTCCGCGGTGACCACTCCCATTTCATCTGTAATCATCAGAATTAAAAAAAAAATAAAAAGATTATTAAAATTGACTCTGATTTAATTTTTGACGTAGAATTTTTTGAAAATATCGATTTTTGACAAAATGGTGGGCGTTTGTATTTAATTTGATTTAATGACCGTTCTAAGAGTAAAAGCTTCTTTAGTATATATAGGTCGACCACAGTCAAAAGACCATTTCCTAACTTTGTCCGGTAAGAAGAAAGCGGGGGAAAGTTGCCTGGCAAGCTTCTATTACAAGCCTCAATATGATATTCCAAATAAATACATATATTTTAGTTTAAAAAAGTTTACTTACTTAGTAGAAAAACTTATTTTGTGTTCATTTTTTGCATCGTAACAACACACATATTTTTTGCGCACATTCTTTTGAATGCGGTCTAGCTATAGTCCTACATAATCGTCTCCAGGTTGACATTTTTACACCCTTTATATTAACTCGTGGCGTCAAAACTTTGGATCGATTTTTAACCCTTTTCGCGTGATCCAATCGAGCTGAAACTTTGCAAGCAGACTCGTGGCGACGATCAAAAAGATCTATCAAATTATCGTTAAAAAAAATTAATACATTTTTGGATTTTTCAAATTTTTATGGTTTTTTCATACAACTTACTAAGTTGTATGAAAATATTTCAACGCGTCTGGTAGACACGGAACCTGATTATGGTATAATTTTGGATTTTTGGAAATTTTTTTACTACTCCCTTTCGTAGCGTCGCTCGACCGAAGCCCAACGCGTAAGTTAAGCGCCAAACCAATTTCCACTAGTAGGTAAATGAGAAAGTGAGTATAACCACAGCAAAACATTATATAAAAAATGGTCTATGATCTGAAATACCGGACACCAACTGAAACTGTATACCGTATAACACAACAATTAAACATCGAAAGCATTACAAAAATCGAAACACTTAAAATCATTCACAAACTAGCAACTGGCGAAATACAAGACGAAGACATAAAATTAGACAAAATACACGAAAAACACCAACACAACACCAGAATGGCTCAAAACTATCACATAACACACGCCAAAAAAAAACAGGACAATCCCGACTAATTTGCAACGGACTAAAACTGTACAATGACCTGCCACAACAGACCAAACAACTGACCACTGACAAATTCAAAACAGATGTGACAAAAATATTTAAACTCGGCCAACTATAAAAAATTCCTTTGTATCTAAATTATATTATTACATTTTCTTATATTGAATCGTGTAAAAATGTTACCCATAAACCTCTTAGGTATCCATTACTTTTTAAATAAATAAAAAAATAAAATTAAAAAAAACACAGCGGTCGTATAAATCGCCGCAGGATGGCACGGCTGCAGAAAAGAGCCATTTACTGTCCCTACCGTGAATAAGTCATTATTAAATAGTGCAAATACATAAAATAAAACAAAAGTTGAAAACTTAAACATGAAACATAAATGAAATCATAAGTAAAATAAATAAAAGTACTCTTAATATAGACTCATTTTGGCTAGATTCAAAACACAAAACGCTAGGAGGGAAGTTTTAATCAAAAAATTCTCGGAATCGAATGTTCCTCCCCAGCCGAACACTCTGCGATAATAAATCCTCGAGAACGACGCACGCGAGTCGCTTTATTCACTGTTAGGTAATGCGGGGAGAACAGGCGAGCTCGCGGATTACGCCTTACATATCACAAGCGATGTGTGCCGGGAGACAAGTTTCTCCGGCTTATTGCCTTGCGGGGCCGGCGCCCGTCGAGCCTTCCTGGAGGGATGTTTTCGGCTCCGCGGCAGACATGTGAAAAACTAGCTGGTCGTACCCGGCGTTGCACGGGTTAAGGATTAAGTAAAAATTAAGTTTGTGAGGGAAATCAAAGGGTCCGCTATTCTCTAAAAAACAATGTTTCCATCTAATGTTAACATAAGTTAGTGTAACATTACTGTAATACTTATTGTAATAGATCTGAGGAACGTATGTCGCGACGCCAGAAAGAGACTGCATGACAGAGAGAGAGAATGTATAAAAAGGCGCGTGAATGTCGAGTCGCTCTCTCTTTTACTACCATTGTTATTCAGACCGCATCTTACTGTACACCGGTTGTCTAAACCGTTATTGTCACCGAATAAATACTTACGAGAACAAAGTCTTTACTTGGAGCTTCCTCATCCCGAAACAAGAGTATTACACTTATATATATGGTATTGGAGATTTTTTTGTAGATATTAATGTCTTCTATAAAACTGTAGTACATTACTTTGCTCTATTGGAAATAATTTCCGCAGCGTACGCAATATAAGGTTTTTTTTGTACTTTTTTCACACGTTGGGTTACGTTATCGAAGTTTTCATACGGATCCCTACATTTTTGAAAATATTCTATAGCCTATGTTCATCAAGGATAATGTAGGATTCTGAATGTGAAAGAATTTTTCAAATCGGTTTAGTAGTTTCGGAGCCTATGCAATTCAAACACACGATCAAATCTTTCCTCTTTATAATATTAGTATAGATAACCAGCTTCACTTCGTCAATTTTCTCATCCAAAGATAAAAAAACTAACCCATAAAAACCGAGTTTTTATTATACTACCTTTCTTATTGAAGCAGGTTTCGCGCCTATTCCACGCGTCGGGCTCGAAAATTAAACAATATATAAATCGTTAAAATTTTGAAAAATCCAAAATAATTCTATAATTATTAATTTTTCTAAACAAAAATTTGTTAGATCATTTTTATCATCGCCACGAGTTTTCCTGCAAAGTTTTAGCTCGATTGGATCACGGTAAAAGGGTTGAAAATCGATCCAAAGTTTTTTCGTCAAACAAGCATACAAGCCGACAAGCAGACGCTACGAGTTAAAAGAAAGGAAATAAAAAGGAACATTTCTTAATAACTTGTGAACATCAAAAAGAGCAAAATGGTTTTATGGTGACATAATTAATTATTTAGTAACGTATATTATTTGTTTTATCAAAATACCTATAAAACTCAATGTCTTTTTGTCTGTTTTCTCTAAAAATCTACACCGTTTGTCCAATTCGACTGAAATTTTGCATACGCATGCTTTTAAATCCGGTAAGTAACATAGGTTACATTTTCCTTCTCTTCTTTTACCCCTTCTCTACCCTGATATATTTTCAATGCAAATCTGTACCGTTCTATTGATCGTATTCACAATTTAGAAACTTATTCTTTAGGACCCGGCAGGTAGCATAGGCAACATTTCTCGTCTTTTTACCCCTTCATCTCATGCAGACATATTTTCAATTAAATCTATACCCTTCGATCGATCGGACTCGGAATTTAGAAGCTTCATCTTTAGGAACCAGCGGGTAACATAGGTGACATTTCACCCCTCCTTTTCTTCTTCTTTTCCTCCCCTGATATATTTTCAATGCAAATCTGTACCGTTCAACCGATCGGACTCAAAATTTTCAGACTTATTTTTTAAGACCCGACGGATAACATAGGTGATATTTTTCCCCCTATTCTTTTGCCCTTTCCCCTTCCCGTGAAATATTTTCTATGAAAATCTGTACCGTTACCTCAATCGGACTCAAAATTTGGGAACTTATTCTTTAGGATCCATCGGATAACAATGGCGACATTTACCTTCTCTCCTTTCACTCCTTCTCCTCCCCTGATATATTTTCAATACAAATCAGTACCGTTCGACCTAACAGAAACAAAATTTGGAAATTTATTCTTTAGAATCCGGCGGGTAACATAGATGACATTTTCCCTCTCCCCTTTACCCCTTCCCCACCCCATCAATGCAAATTTGTACCGTTAGACCGATCGGACTAAATAACAGTAAATTTGTAGATTGTACTGTTCTTCTTATATTTACATCTTATTATTTTAATGTCATGAGTTCGTATCTGCCATAAAATATCTTATTCTTGCTATCAAGTCGACCTTTTATTTCATCGCCCTCATATCTTCCTTTATCTTTAGCTTTATCTCTTCTGTTTACCTTCATTTATCAGCCTGATTTTATACCATCTTTCCCATAGAAAGTTAGAAAAGTCATTCCGGGAGGAAAACATTATACACCACGATATCACGAGGTCTTATCACAATTTACAAAAATAGCTTACAGGAAAAGAAAAATTGTTTACAGATACTGATTACGTATAAAGGTTATTTAACGAAGCAAGGCATCACTGATTTGTATAGCCATTGAGGAAATACTTTTTAAAGAGCTTTTGACCAATTTTTTTTGTTCCTAACTGGAGACTTTAGTTAAATATGTATTGTAGGAAACTATTGAATACAAATTTTGTTGTGTTATTTGATAAGGATAACTGTATACATCTTAATCTTGTCAAGTAGGTACCATGGAGCGGTTTTTGTTTCTGTACCGTCCTGTAGTCTTGTGTTATAATACAATCACTATTCTGTTTTATATAGCTATTTACTTATGCGTTGAATCTCAAAAATCTTGAAGTATTAAAATAATCCATTTTAATTAAATCTAGAATATCAAACATAAAATTCGTGTATTTTTCTTTTGAAATTGATAATTCTGATTAGTCCTTATGTATTTATTTATTGTACGTTTATTTAATGGAACACTATCCCCAGAGATATTGAGAAGCAATAGAGTTGAGGCTTTACACGCCACCCCCCTCCTATTGCCTGCGTAGTTTGACAAATCATCCCTTATTTCTAAATCCCGTCAATTACTTAATACAAATTCATACACAGCTAGTAGGATTCAATTTTGTGTGGGAAACATGCATGTATTTTATTTATTATATACCATTTTCCTTATATTTCTTTATACTTAATTTATCTATCATATTTCTCATAAGAAACCATAAACTATTAATATATACATATTTTTATTATTTTATAGGAAGGAATGTGGAAAATATAGGGTGGCCCATTGGGTACGCCGGATTTAAATTTCCCTTATTTTTTCTAATATAAGTTAGTAACTCAAATATGCTGTGCGCTGATTGCGTGTCACACTCTAATTATCTCAAGTTTTAATTCCCGTAATTTAAGGACTTTACTTCAGACAAACGGACGGACGGACAGACAACTAAATTATTATGTTCGATTCCCCATTTCAATGCCTCTCTTTTAAACTCTTACACATACCCCCACCACTTATGAAACCACACTCTTATCCCACAATTGAATATCTTACAAATTATATTTTATAAAACAGTTATTATTTATCTATCCTAACAAAGATATAATTATATATCGATATCGACCGACATTAAAGATTATCAATGTCTTATAAATCTTTTTTAATTTAAACTTTGTACTAATTGTTATATTTGAGATCTCTACTTAAGTTGCAAAAACAGTGTCCCTCTCACATGAGATATAATTGATAACCATCTTACAAACAAAATTGTGTCCCTACCCAAATAGATTGACAAAATTCTTTATTAAAGTCAGTTTTTAATTACACCTGGTAATAAGAGGGACTGAGGTACATCTTTTCGATACTGTATTAGTTATTAATAATTTAAATTTTAAGTATTTAATTAATTAATTAATTGAATAAAATAAAAAAATTTAATTTAAATGAAGCGCCGAGAATTGACTGCCAAATCATTGAATTATATAAGTAATCAATGTCATATATACAGAGATATTTTTTTTAATTGGTCCTTTTAATAATTGACTCGATAAATTTCTTCAATTTTTACTGTATTAGTGTAATAGTGACGAATAATTTAAATGTTGTGTATTTAATTTATTAATTAATTTAAATAAATAAAATAAATAATTTAAATGTTGCGCCGAGAAGTGACGGCCAAATCATTGAATTATATAATGAATGTCATTTATATATTTATTTTTTATATTTTTTTTATTGATCCTATTAATTATTGACTCGATTGCGTTTTAAATATTATATTACCTGCATTTCCTGTAGATAAACGTAAGTATTTTACTAAGTAATCAAATAACTTGTAGTTTCTCGTATATCACTTAGCATGTTAGATTTTCATCCAATTACCGGGAAAATGCCCTAGGGTAGAAATCTGTAAGCGGGTCTACGTAACCTGAACCAAGTTTTAGTTATGTAATTGATAGTTCTGTTTACGTTTTATCAGCAGATTCTAATAATTATTACTCGATTCATTTTACATGGAACAAATATAAAGTATCCTTTTTCACAAAACAATTTTGATAATACAAATTAAAATAGCTTTTCGAGGAAAATTTAACAAAAATTCGAACATTAAAAAATTGTAATATTGGTATAAGATGAATATTTTTTTTAAAACCGTGGTCGATAAAGATCCAGGATAATAATACTGTTTCATTGATATTTGTACACCGTTTCTATATAAATATAATAATGTAAATTTTTTTATTTCTTCAGACAAGTTTGAAAACGCACATCAAAAATCTTTATACAGAAATAAAACCATTTTAATTATAAAATTTGATCGAGAATACGAGATACGTGAAGAAATGTCCGTGGCCTCACTAGGCGCTATACTAGTACTAGCGGAGTGTAAAGGCTTGTCTACGCGCTATGTAATCGTTCGTCTCAAGGACCACTCTGCTTCAATTAGTGAGTTTTTTTTTCCAGATCAATCTGTAGACACGATCGATCTTGATTCCACGGTGTCTCCATGTTGACTGATAGCGCCATCGAAGGGGTGGGCCTGGCTGATACAAGTTAAAAAATATTTAATAAATATCTCTCCTCAATCGATTGACACCTTTAGTTTCTACCTGCATCGTATACTTTCTGAGATAAATATCCGTCCTTTTTTCGTAACAGGAGATTTTTAAACAAATACACGCTCCTGTTAATTTCAAAAACATTGCAGTTAAATAGGTTATAGCTAATTATTATTTGGCTTGGTCCTCGTCCGAATGTCTTCTTAACATGCTTATTAAATTCCACTCGAAAACAGAAAAAGTTTTTCTTCTTAACGAGAAAACCATACAAAAGAGACAGTTACATTTTACGTACATATTGAAAGACCTCTTAACATTTCCCCAGCGTTACATGACAGATACACATGTAGGGGCTTTTGTTATCACAAATTCTGAATAATTTTTCGACAGTCCTGTATATTTATAGATTTAATTCCAAAGCACCTTCTTTTCTCAGTTGTTTCGTATTTATCTTAATTATATTTTATGCTATATAATATTAATTGTAGTTAAAAGAAACCCACTGATAACCAAATATGTATAATGGGATTTATACTATTAAAATATAATACAAAATACATATATATAAAAAAAACGGATTACTTGCTCTACAGAAAATATACTTATCCGCAATAATCTCTCGATTCACTGGATGGATCCGGAGTACATGTTCGCAAGGCGTTGGGTCGTAAGCAGATATCCCGAGTTTCAGACAGATCTTGCGTGTGTCACTACTAGTATAGCTGCAGGCTCCAATGAGGTGTACCCATCCCAGATATTCTGCGAACTACGATATCAATTAACCTGTTAGCTAAGGCCAAAGTCTTTGGCTTTGCTGTGATTTTTTTTGGCTTGACTGTGATGAGATTTCAGAATATGATATCTGAATACAATGTCGACATGAACACAAAACAGAACATAATTTATCCTTCTTCTTCTTGTTGTTCTAGATTATAAATTTGTTACTGAGCGGGAACCGTCCTCTTGGGAAGTGGAGCACCAGCTATCTTTCCACCTTTTTGGCGGTCTTCTTGGCATGCGATGTCTCATGGATATGAGGTGTTTCATCCTGTAATACATGATAATACATAAACGATTAATCTAGGCCACACACACACAGACGTGGCAAGAATTCCGCGTAATCAAATCGAGACACAGCAGGGTCTACACGAGCCGTCTATACAGGTCACTGCACCGTCAGCAATCCACACATACAGCTAGACTTCAATAAAGTTATTTGTTCGCAAAACATATAAAAAGTAGCCAATCTAAACGGACATGTCAGTCTATCAGTGACCTCCGGCGTAGGCAGGAGGTTCTAGTCCATCGAGTATCTATCCTTGTCTTTGTAATCGTACTTATGTATGACTTGTAATTGTTTTATCGAGCGAATAAAATTAACAAGCATTTCACGACTTTGGAGATTTCCCGTCACAGGATGGGTGGTGACTCTAAAAAGCAATTTCTCCAAATACATCATACACCATTCTCAACCAAAACCCGCAAAGATATATTGTGAGCAACCAACCATATGGGAAATTATTGTATTTTCCATCATATCCACGTGGTCTCTCCAGTACCGCCATCTTCCTCTTCCCCATCTCACGATGTCTTCTAGCTGACAGGTCTCTTATTTCTGAGATTCTAACCTTATCCCTAAGAGTCCTCTCTGCTATTGCACGCAGTACTCTCATCTCAGACGTCCGGAGAAGGCTTTTGGTCTTAACTTTGTCAGCCCTGTACCATATGTCATAATGGGCCTGATACGGGTTGGGTCACAGCGGAATGTTTCCCCTTGAGTATGTTTAAGATGGAATACAAACTCAGCTAAACAATTGTGCTATGAAAATAGGACTAGCATCCGTCTTGCTAATGAATGGAGCTCGAACTACCAATCACTGAATCACTAGACAAGAGTCATGACCACCGCACCAACAAGCTACTCGATAAATGACTGGAAAATTCAAGGAATTTTATGGCCGTGAGATAAAATCTTACAGCTATAGGTCGACCACAATCAAAAGATCTTTACCTAGCTTTTTCGGGTAAGAAGAAAGCAGGTAAAAGTTGTCTGCAAGCCTGTATTACAATCTTCAATATGATATTCTAAATAAATATATATTCTTTAGTTTAAAAAAGGTTACTTACTTACTAGAAAAGCTTCTTATATGCTCATTTTTTGCATCGTAACAACACATATATTTTTTGGGCACATTCAATACCAAGCTAAACAATATCAAGCTAGTGTACATGAATGCTTGACAGATCGGGTAATTGATTAGGCACATCGCTGCATTTATCTATTATTCATTTGTAAGTAGATTCGGGCCTTGTTATCTGTGAGATCATGCTTATTCCTCCATATGATGCAGCCTCCATAAGCAGCCGGATAACATCTGCTGATAACAATTTATCCAAAGTATATCGGCGGCTCTCGTAGCTCAGTGGGTATAACGCTGGCTTCTCACAGTGAGGGTTCCGGGTTCCGGTGAAACACTCAAACCTGATTGTGTTTTGTGATGTGTTTCGCTTCTGTAATTAGGCCTCTTGGCCTGTTGAAGCGTAAATAAAATATAATTAAAAATTGATTTATTCTTGGTTTCATTCCTGAATGTAAGCATAATTTCTCAAATCCTTAAAGTATTCATGAGACATACACAGCCTTTCATAAATGAATTATAATTATTAGTAGTACCATCTTTCAGCATCCTTTATGTTTTTAATAAGGTATTAATGAACCAAAAATTGGCTTTTCCTGCAATTAATAGGATTATGTATAATATTATATAAAAAATTGATAAGTTTGTTGGTATTTTTTAATTTTAATAATTATATCCAATCACACAGTTTAAGATATAAGTAAAAAAGAATTAATGATATTATTTATACAACATAAAATTAATCGTACTATTTAACTATCTACGATAAATTAATATGATTGGGTAGATACTCAATGTGTATAGACACTAGAGAATCGTATAGTTACTCCTATTTTCGTATGTATTCATTTCGTATGTCATGGCTCGTGGCTTAGGGAGGCAAATGAAAGCACTGGAAACTAACACTCTTTTTATCATTCGTAGAACGTCTAATTCTCGCACGTAGTATTTATCGCTTATTTTCAACGCCAGTTAGGTACTTACAATTAGGAATTAGTGGGACGGAGTACAATACAGAGGAATGAGATAACGATACAATGATATACATATATGTGGGGAAATACGGTAGAGACAGTTAAAAAAAGTGCAGTAGTCACTCCCCTGAGGGAAAAATAAAAAGAGAGTTGTGCAAAACAGACGACTCGTTATTCCGGAAAACCACCACCGACAGACACAAACCACGGTAGATATCAAGCTCAAGATTATTAATTTATTTATTTTTAACGTAACATTACACTAAATTACATTATAAATATAATTATACAATAATAATTTATCATACAATCATATAATAAAATATGTCACTCCCAACTAGGCTGGCCTGTTTTAGGGCAAGTTATATATTTCATTTTAAAACACAATATTCGACTATAGGTACTCAATAGTTTATATAATTAATTAATAATTTAGAGTTCAAGTAAATTAGTACATTATAAAAATTTTAATTAGACTAATACAATACAAATATTTAAATTAAATTAATACAATAAAAAGTTAAATTAGATAAAACACATTATATAAATTAATACATTAGCCTAACAGTAGTTTTCCAAATAAGATTAAAAAATTATAAATATTTAAAATAAAGAAGAAGAGAAAAAAATATAATGATAATACACATTTTACTAAAGCGTTTCCATTAATTTATTTTCAGTGTTTTCTCTACCCATATTGAAAACAATATTAAATAGGTTTACTCTGAATTTTTTGGCATTACTGCTGGTTTGAATAATTTTACTAATTGATTACATGAAAAAAAATCTTTTTTTTTTGATGCTCCAAGATGGTGTATCTTTTTTATACTCGTACCTGCATCGCGCAGCTTCCGGCCACCGCGCGGGAGATGATAAATGACGCTCGCCCTGAGACGCGGACACATGACGAGACGTGCTGACTTCCCGCGGCATATTGAATGTAACGCGACCGCCGCAGTCGAGGCGACAATCATATTTTAGTCACGTCGATCCGACGTCGACAGAGGGGGAGATTCATGGAAGTCATGAAAAGTTTCTGGATCATTGCGGAGATGTATTGTTGCCCTTTTTGCGTTTGATGTATTTCTGTCAAGTCAAATGTCACACGCGGAAAATATTTATTATTTAATAGAAAAAAAAATTTTTTAACATATATGGGTGATGTTTTCATACGACATTAATATTCATTTATACGACATTAAAGAATAAATTAAATACTATATTTTAAACCACTTTATTGCTATATATTTCAGAGTTAAGGTTGTTATTACGGTCGTTAGACATATTTAACTGTAATTTCGGATATTTTACGGATACATACGGTGCGTATAAAATATCCGAAATTACAGTTAAATATGCTATATATTTGTCAACTAGTTTCGGTTGGACTCTACCTTCTTCAGGACAATTATAATATAGATAATTGTCCTGAAGAAGGTTGAGTCCAACCGAAACTAGTTGACAAATTTATATCAATAAAGTGGTTTAAAACATAGATATTGAATTATTCTTTAATGTCTTATAATTTCAAGCCACAAAGTGTTTTCTTGCTTCGAAAAATAAAATTTTATACTTAAAGAGACAATACTTTTTCATTACTAACAGCTGTTGTACACACATATATGTAATGATGTTTATATATATATATATATATATATCTATATATATATACATTACTATATATATTACTGCTCTATATTTTATATTTTTTTTGTATTTTATATTTTAAATTTATATTCTTAATTTTTATTTTTCATTCTTATACTCATATTTTAATCCTTTTAACTGATACTTTCACTGCTTATACCTTTTATTGCTTATACATGTACCTACTTTATATTCATATACTTTATATTTTACTGCTTATTTCTGATATTGTTTAATGTATATACTTTTTGAATTAAATGTAATATTTTTATGTGAAAGCCTGTAATGGGCGTATATAAGTAAATAAATAAATAAACATATAGGAATTAATAATCAAATTATTGTATATGTATGTTATACCTCACCAAAAAGAATCAAGGTTCTTGTGTGTGGTGAGGGATAATCACTTACATAGGAAAATTAACATCAATAAAACAAAAATTTTGAATTCCTATTTTTTTTTGAAGTAGGTAAGTAGTGTAAGATATTGGTAGTATAATTGATATGTTGAGAATTATAGTTATAATAAAATATGAAAATTATAGGAAGGTATATAAAAGATGTCGCAATATTTATTGCATACTCTTGAAGTGGGACTTTAACTTGTACTTTAATTTATTATAATTATCAATAGTTTTTATTTTTTTTAAATATCTCATGCATTATTTTGCAATTTCACCGAAGACTTGCAAATTGTATTTTATGCAAATTATATCACTCTACTACATACAATTTAACGTTAACCAATGCCAATATATGTTGTAAATCTGTATTCTTCCAAATATTTGAAGGAATTATGCTAAAGATATCCATAGACTTTTCCATGAAATAATTATACACAGATATCACAGCTGGTAAGGAAATTTCTATATTTCTCAAAACATAGAGGTATCATTACAAGTATCATGTAAGTCATAACCACTGCACCTCTCTATATGGACTTCCATACACTTTTCCTATATAAATACGTTGGTCTCTGGGAGACTTCTATACTTTATCTTATTTAATAGTTATCCCTTTGTGAATAAAATCCTGTAATTGTGTTCTCAAAATATAGGTATATAAATATACTTAATAAAAAACAACAAAATTATTAATAAACGCATACGTTATCTCTCGCTTTGACTAAAATTGTATCTACGCACATCTCCCAAAACAGAAAATAAATAAATTACAAACCGCCGCAAGACTCATTACTGTCGTTTCAAAGTTTGCATATATCCACACCATTTTCAAAACCTTTACTGACTTAAATGTCCAGAGAAGATTGAATATAAGTTAAGCCCCACAATATGCAAGGCTATTCACAGTATGGTCCCTCAATACATTACCGACTTCTGCATTCCATTTTTTGCAAACCACATACAACAAACACTTTACTCAGCATTAACATCTAATACAAGTAGGTTAGTTAAAGTAAATTGCGTCCACAAAACTGATTTCGGTTACCGTGCTTTCACGGCGGGTGGACCAAAGTTATGGAATAAACTACCAAATACACTGAGATAAACAGATAACTTACTAAAGTTTAAAAAATACCTTAGGACACAATTTTATTTTATTTTTAATTTAGACAATCGTACAAAAACCTATAGAATCAGACCATTACAATATTACTTAATGTTTTCCACTCCTAGTATGCACTCCACGAAAATACTAAATTTCAGAGGCGTGCAGTGGGAACATCGCATAATGACTTTAACGGAACTGATTATTTGGAAAAAAAATCGGAATACAACATATTTTTCGTAATATTTCTATCACAATTGTTATCGCAGTATTCATATTTTGATATATCATAAAAATCTGTAGCATAAGTATTTGATTTCTATTTTTTTTCCCTAAATATACGTTTTCACAAACGTCATGCTTCAATGTTCTCACTGCACGCGCCTGCTAAATTCTTACTGACACTCAAGTATATTTTTAACCATAATTTATATTTTTTGTATAAGTATAAGTATGTAAGTAATAGTCAATTAGTTCCTTAGCCAGTAAGTTGTTTTGTACTATTTTTGTGAATAGTTTGTGTGAAGCGATCTTGAAGTGAATACTCACGAAAATGGCGTTATATAAATCATACAATTATTATTATTATTAAAGTTTTTCAAAGAGAGCAATGAAAGGATCGCTGAGATGTGGAATGTGTGAGAGAGGAGTGAAATATATGAATGAAAGTTTTGAAGTCGGAAGGACAAAGGATGTCCGCGAAACAATTGGCTTGATCAAAATAAACCAAATTTTGGAATAAAGCCCTGCTAAAAGCTTCAACGATCGAAAAGCGGGCACGAGAAGATCTATGAAATTGGACGAGGTGGCGTTTTATCCTCTCTATTAGTTAGTCTGTTGTTATTTAAAAAAGGTGAGACATTGAAAGAGGATGGGATTTTTTGTTACCAACATCATAAAATGTTTTTGTTTTTTTTTTTCAAATTAGAAATAAATTTCTATAAATAATTTTCTTATAAAAACATTTTACATTGAGTTTAAACATAGCCGGGCAATTTATACTTTTCGCCTTATTTAAGCATACAGTTTTAAACATACGAAAAGCCTCCTGACTATAAACATTAATGTTTCATTATTTTACTTAATTAAGGCGTATTTGCGCAGAAAATGGTATTATTTTATAATTATTACACATTACGCTGTAGCCAAACATGGGGGTTACTTAATTGAAATATACGTCTAAGCTTTGTAATGTTTTCTATTAAAACAGCCCTGTTGTATCCATTTTACGGCAAAGAAGAACATACGTTCATATATAATGTGTTTGCATCCCTTTCTTGCTTTCATTAGTGAGTACACGACAATTTCACGCTGGAAATGCTGTAACATTTCCACCCTTAAAAGGTTTTTGAACCAAAAAATTTATTTTGTTTACATTTTAAGATTTTATACACGCCAAGTAGGTAAATCACACGGTTTTAACCAAGAGGGTGTTAAGCCCAACAATTTCCTACCCTTATTTTTTGCTTCTTTCGCATACAACTTCTTATCATATTTGGTCGCATAAAGATTTTATCAACTTTTTATATTATATTTTTATTTTACATATCTATTTGTTATATAAATAATTTATATATTTTTCAGCTCATATAGAAGTGCATGAGAACCGCTCTTATGTCAAAATGTTTATTGCTTACTTTCGTTGATTTAGTTTTTATTTTTTATAGTGGTTTTGGAGAATATGAATGAAATTAAGGAAACCAAAAATTATCTTTGTATATATTAGCCCCATTCAGACTTTTAACGGTTTAAGTAATAAAAAATACGTTTGAGAAGTCTGTAGAGAAGGGTGTGTTGATTAAATGGATATTAAAATTAGAATTTAAATATCAAAAAATATTTTAGATATTTAAATAATTATTCGTTGTCGACAATCCTTACGTCGAATCTGCGAAAATTCTAATTCCATTTTAATATCTTAAATTATATCATTTACTCTTTATTTTCTGACTGTTATTTTTATGTTATAAAATGTTAAAAAATGTTAAAAGTTAAGAAAAAAGAATTTTAGATTAAAAAAACAAAATTAAATTTTATGAAAATTAAACTTTTTTAATTTTATCCGAAAATATAGTGTAGGTATGGTATTGGATTGTTAAACAAATATTTGATAGTATAATATTAGGTCCTTACATATGAAATTGGCGTTTTGCCGTACTGGGAAATTTGATCTCAAATATCTTCTCTTTGGTTAGGAATTCCAAATCCAAATTTATACAGCTATTTACTCATGTATTTGTGTTTTGAAAATTATAATTCATTTGTTTTTTCCTCAATTGTTTTTTTCTTTGCGTCACTCAGTTTACAAAATGAAAAACTTGAAATATCGCGTTATTTACGAGTACGAGTTCCACCGTGGCACCAGTGCTGCAGAAACGGCTCGAAGGATTAATGATGTATATGGCGACGGTGCCGCAAAAGAAAACAGTGCGTTTTTGGTTCCAACGTTTTCGTTCTGGAAATTTCGACCTGCAGAACAAGCCCCGTGGACGGCCGGAGACCAAAGTTGATAATGAAGAATTGAAGGCTATTGTGGAAGCGGATCCATCGCAAAACACATCCGAGTTAGCTGCAGGCTGCGGTGTTAGTGATAAAACTGTTTTAATCCACTTGAAGCAAATTGGTAAGGTGAAAAAGCTTGAAAGGTGGGTACCTCACGAATTGAGTGAAGCAAATCACAAACGCGCGTTGACTGCTGCGTTGCATTACTCAACCGGCACAATAATGAAGGGATTTTAAATAGAATCATTACCTGTGATGAAAAGTGGATCCTGTACGATAATCGGAAGTGCTCATCGCAATGGCTGAACCCTGCCGAACCAGCCAAACCATGCCCCAAGCGAAAATTGACTACAAAAAAGTTACTTGTGAGCGTTTGGTGGACTAGTGCTGGTGTCGTTCACTACAGCTTTCTTAAATCTGGCCAGACGATTACGGCAGATGTCTATTGTCAGCAACTGCAAACCATGATGGAAAAGCTAGCTGCTAAACAACCGAGGCTGGTTAATCGCTCTAGGCCACTGCTGCTTCATGATAACGCTAGACCACACACTGCACAACAGACGGCTACCAAATTAGAGGAGCTTCAATTGGAATGTCTAAGACATCCACCGTACTCTCCGGACCTTGCCCCAACAGATTACCATTTTTTTCGAAATTTGGATAACTTCTTGCAAACGAAAAAATTCAACACCGATGGGGCAGTCCAAACCGCCTTCAAAGATTTTATTGATTCCCGTCCGAATGGTTTTTTTAGTAAAGGGATCGATGAACTACCTATGAGACGGCAAAATTGCATAGATAGCAATGGTACATACTTTGATTAAATAAATATATTATAATAAAAAAAAATCGGCTTTATGTTCCTCCCATACTAAACGCCAATTTCATATATAAGGACCTAATATATACATAAAGATTGTCGTTATAATTCTTACCTATCTATCTTACATTCACACGTTTTAATTATTTTATATTTATTGATACAATACCCGGGTACGATCCTAACGGAGAGAGTGAGAGCAAGGATCCAGGCTGCCGGGATGAATGTCCTAAGAAGGGTAGCGGGAGAAACACTGATGGACAGAGTGAGAAGTGCTGACATAAGGCACATACTCTGCAGAGAGAAATCAAAATTGGGGTAGCTTGGACATGTGCTAAGAATGACAAAGGAACGAGTGCCAAGAAGAACATATTCTTGGAGTGCTATGGCCAAAAATTCGACCCCTACTACTCCTTTGTAAACTATTTTAGTCAAAAAATAACTTTGTGTGTTTTGGAATTTGAAGATAAGAATTTGATCTCACGCCAGTAAATAGATAAATAGAGAAATTTCCCGTAGTTTATGTCGCAAATTCAACTGGGATATCGGGCAAATAAACGTTTTCTACGTTTAAACATTTCATTGCAAATTCACTAATATATACAATCATTAATTATCACTCGGACCACAATAACGTTGGGGTTAATAAATGACCAAACTTATTTTCAAACAATAATGGCGTGCATTCGGAATCGCAATATTTATTTGTTTTATCTAAATAAACACACATCACAATAAAACATCGTCGGCTAATTCGTTTTGGCTCAAAGAGTGAATGAAATTTTCCCACTAACGATATTCAATTATTTCCATTATGACGGTAGGCGATGGCCGCCCCCTGGCAAACAGTTTGATTAACGCCGCTGCGGATTAGTGGTCTCATTTCAGTCAACGGTCAAATATTGATATTTTATTTGTTTATTCAAAATGCCTAACATTATACTATTACAACTTTTACCGGTCGTAATAGGAGACAAATGTTAGAATGCTGTTGTTAAGCTATTCCAAATACAAGCCCGAAAAAATCTAAATTAAATACGTATTTTTGATTCAAAAAATATATCTATACTAATATGTAAAGAGGTAAAGTTTGTAAGATTGGATGTATGAGTTAATCTCCGAAACTACTCATCCGATTTCAAAAATTGTTTCACAAATTTTTGATTGGACTTTTAAGGTGGACATAGGCTATACATTATTCCGTTTAAATAAAAAGTCTTTTCGGGGTGACATATTTTACAACTAAAGTTGAAGAAAAAATGGTCGAGCGATGCATTTTTTACGAACGCTGCCTTAATGGTAAGAGATATTTAAAAACTTTCTATAGAGAAGTTGTAGATCTAAAAAAGTTCTATAAAAAAGTCGCAATGACATAGGTATTATAATATTAATATTAATAATAAAGTTAATACATAAATTCATAAAATAAATTACTAAAAATATATGCGGCCGAAGCTGCGGAGGAAATTTTTTAAAACTTTTTGACTTTGCAAAACAATGGAACCTTTGTGTGTCCCCATAAACTTATTATTAGCTAAATCTTAAATACTGGCAACGCCGGGTACGAACAGCTTGTATTCAATAACATGTGAAAATTCCAGTTTAAGGACATATTAAGCAAGATATGTTAGAGATGTTTTACAGAGACGAAGCCTTTCTTTGAAAAAGTAGTTACGGAAGTCTTTGGGTGTTTAATAGGCTTATCACCTATCGTTTATAAGGCTGAAGTGATCACTTTACACAGTGTCATGTTCACCAATCTCACCCATGATTGACCACTGCATCTGGGTGGAATTGTGAACGTTACGTTGTGTAAATTGATCACTTTTGCGAGCCATAGGATAGGTCTTAAGCCTAAATGATAATCACCCAAAGACTTTCTTTCCCGTATAAACGTTTCACTATTTTTCGTATTTTTTTATTATTTACATTTAATAAGTAGTGTAGTCACCTACGATCTCATAAAAACTATTGCCTTAATAAAAATTATTAAATAATATATTTATTTTTATCAAAATTTAAATAATTTTTTTTATTTATCAATATAATCCTTGCCAGATTTATGTGTCTAAAAACGTAACAAAAACATGTTTTAAGTAAAAAAAAAAAATTCACCCCAAAATTTGTTCGTCGAATCGACGAATGGTTAGGTTTAAAGGGGTAAGTTGCAATGTTAGGTATCTAGGGTTAATTATAAATAGAATACACCATCATCCTTCAAGTGATATCATCTTTTTGCTTTAACTATCTTTTAGAACGCTATTAATTAATATGATAATAGATAAGCTACACCATACATGGATGGTTTGATTGGTTTAAAATAAAGATCAAAATTAACAGAGCAAAATTGATTTCACTAATGGTTTATTTTACTTCATTTAGCCAAAATATTCGCTGGACTGACAGGTAGCATTTTTATTTAATCTATTCTATGTAGCATCAATAAACGTGACGTTTCGACTGTCTAAATGTGGCGCGTCATTTTGACAGTAACTGGAATGGTCCGAAGAATTATTAGTACCGTTAATTAATTCCCCAATGAAACATTACCGAGTATCACAGATGTGTCGAAATATTTCCTGATTTTAATATTGGATTAACGCATAAATTCGTAGCTTTCAAGTTTTCAAGTCAGAGCTTTCTGGAAATTGTTTTTTGACGTAACCTCAGAACATCAAAGTTTCATCTGGTATTTCAAAATTATGATAGTACAAATATATTTTTAAAAATTAAAAAAAAAAAACAACACACGATATTAAGGCAATATCTTAAAATCGTGCGTTGGTCTTTATTATCCAAACCAGGACTTGCTATTCATCTGTTGATAATTGTATTTATTTATCTTAAATGAAAATGTGTATGAAATAAAAAATTTAGGTATAATTTTAGATTCTAAATTAACTTTGGCAGCAAATTTTTAATATGTTCTAAAAAAATATCAAAAAAAAATTTTTTTTCTTGGAAGATTGAGAAAAAAATTGAATAAAAATAGTTCTGAGTTAATACACAAAACTATAATAACTCCTCACATCAACTATTGTGTTATAGTCTTGTATCTGGCCAACGAATGAAACATCGAAAAACTACAAGTGATGCAAAACAGGGCAATCAGAAACATATTTAAAAAAAATACACCAGAATTGTAGAAATGAGAAAAGCACTCAATTGGAAGGAAATTAAAAAAATACTTATTTATAACTTTCTCATATTTATACATAAAATTTTCAATAACAAAATGCCAAAATATTTTTTGAAGAAAAAATTTTTGCAAATAGTGATGTACATACATATAACACCCGAAATAGGAAAAGAATAAGATTACCATATAAGAAAAAACTATATACACAGAATTTTCTAGTTTACAGAGGTGTAATAATATACGATGAGATGCCAGAAAACATGAAGATGATTAAAAAGATGAATGAATTCAAAAACAAATGCTATAATTATTGTAAAAATAGTATAGAATTGTAGAGCATAAGTTGTATTATTAATTATAGATTGTACCATAGATTAGATTAGATGTAAATGTAAATATGTAGGTTATTATGGATAGTATATAAGTAATAGATTTAGGAATGAAAGTATTAAATACTAGTTAATATACAAACTGTAATATTAACTAACTATTATATAAATAAAAAAATATTTATCTTAAATTATTTAGTTCCACGTGTAATGTTGCTTGAGCTACTACATGATTTTACTTAAACATATTGCCTTTCATCGGATGAGTAGTTTCGGAGATTATCTTCTACATCCAAACATACAAACTCACAAACTTTACCTCTTTATATATTAGTATAGATGGATATAGATAATTTATTTTGCTGTAGCCCTAACGTTTATGCCGATATTCTTGCAAATACCCTATCATTATTTAAAAACTTTGTCTTACATACATTTTCTTAACCATTAGGTACTCCTAGAATTTAAAATATCAATTATTTATTTACATATTCGTACATAATCGCACTGCATCGATATATTAAATATATGGATGTTGCCAGAGCAGGCCAAAGACACTTATAATTGGGATCGTACATTGGGATACAATTGTAATGGGCTGAGTTTTGTATTGATATCTATGTATTTTGTATCCAGTATTCTGTAAGTGTCTAACTAAAAATAAAATCAAATAAAATTGGCTTCACTTGTCTGTCAGGGATAGGGATAAATATTATATTCAATATTTTCCCCACTTCCTGACCAACAAATGCTCTGAAATTTAGTAGAGAGATAAACCGATTATTGAATTAGAGAGATGTATTTCGGTTACATTAATCATTCATTAATTTTACAAAATCGGTTAATTGTTCAAAAAAATTACTGGAATGCTGATGTGATATTTTATCGGACATTGTATGTGCCGGTGACATCTGTCGATTTGATTTATTTTAATTGTGACGTTTGAAAAGAAACATGTCTTCAACACAATTTGAATTGATTACAAAATTTAATATGGCAAAGATTAAATAAAAAAATATTTGAAAAACAAACGAAAATCAAAGATCTTTTTTAAAATACTTAAGTAGTACTTAAAAGTACTTTAACAGCCAGAGAACTAAAAGCAAGTATATGCATATGTCAACAAATAAAAATTCTTATATATTTAAAAAAAAAATAGCTTTATACCACAGAAATGAATTTTTTGTTTTGATTTGTTAGGACTTAAAAATTATCAATAATTTTACGCTTGTTATTTTAATAGCTACGCTAAAACAAAAAAATAACCAATTTATATAGGTAAAGCTGAAATTTAATACCAAAAATCCGTCATTTTTGACGGATTATTACTTCTTAGATCAGCTTCGTCATTTGAGGCCTTTGAAATAGAGGATTTTAAAATAAAACCACCGTGGAAAATCAATATTTAATAAAAACCAGATTTTTTGAAGCTTTTAGTATTATTTCGCCAATTCCAGTATTTTTTTTAAATTTCTAAATTATCATAGATTTGTGTGAAGTTGTGCAATTACTTGATTATGTGTAGTAAATGTAGATTTTAGAATCTTTTGATAATATAATATCTATTTAATTCCTGTAATAATTTTTAGTGATTTTAACAACTTAATGAAAAATAATACTTTGCACTCTAGTAACATCGCGTAAGTTAATTTTATAAATATAAAAGAAGTTATAAAAGTTTTCACAATAATTGCAACGTAATATTATATTATGAAATCCCCCGGTACAATGTGAGGTATTTCATATACCTACTATCAACAGAATATTTTATTAATATTCAATATACGCGACATTATCGATGAAAGGCTAAAAAGAGATTATGCAGTGCATTTAATGGGACTGAATGCTTTATTTATTCAGTCTGACTAGCTGAAGTCGATTAAGGTATTTCATTATTGAAAACTAAATATAAATCATAATTTTTCATGTGTATTTTATATTATTTTATTTTATTTTTTATTTTATTATTTATTATATTCATATTTCCTTCTTCTTTTTTTTCTTTAAGTAGATCTGTGATACAGAAAACTAAATTCATTTCATGGATATTAAAATTCTAATAATAAGGCGCTAAGAATATTGAGAAACAAAGTAAATAAGTATAAATTTCAGGGGTTTTATTTAACGTCTTTTAGTTCATTTTTAAATGACGTGTTGAATGAAATTCACATTCATTGTCATTGATTGATTGACGAGTAATAACTTGTGAAATACTGTGAATTTGAGATTTGTGTTAAATATGTAATAAATGTTCTTTAAGAGCTTTGTGAATTTATAATAATAATCTTAACATCTTTATTTAATTTTCAGTGTTTTCATTTGCCCCCAAAACCATGTACCCTGACAATATTTAGTTTTTTCCAAAATAAAAGAAATCCAAGAATTTCGTCTTTGATTAGGATTAATTTACGACTTTTCAATTAATTTCGGTTTGCCCTGTGATATATGTAATTAATGTATTTTGTTGCTAATGCACACAAGTATAAATACATTGCAACTAATATTTACTTTCCATCCATCCATCCTCAACGTTACAACCTGGTGGGTCTTGGCTGCCTCCAAGAAAGTCCTCCATGCTGCTCTGTCGCTGGCTGCCATTTTCCAGTTTTGCTGCCCCAGGGTCCGGCAGTCCGCAACGGCACCACCTAACTACCGTAATTTTGGTCTTCCAACACTTCTTCTGCCCATTGGGTCATTAAACAACACCCTTTTTGAGGGTTCCAGATATACACACACATACGGTGTAGATGTCCCAACTAGCGCAATCTGTTAATCTTGATGAACTTGACTACGCTGACTTCCTGGTAAAGGTCATAGAGCTCTGTGTTGTATCTTTTTTTACTCCCTTTATATTAACTCGTGGCGTCTACTTGCTTGCTTGCTTGCTTGCCTGCTCTCCGTCAACAAAAACTTTGGATCGATTTTTGACCCTTTTCCCGTCGTCCAATCGAGCTGAAACTTGGCAAGTAGACTCGTGGCGACGATCAAATTTTCGTTAAAAAAAATTAATAATTATAGTATAATTTTCAGATTTTTAGAAATTTTATTTGTTTTTTCAAATTGGAATCATTAGAAAAGTTTGATTACGGTGGCCCGATAACGTCGCGGAATATTTTCTAAGTTTGAATTACTCCGTCGGTATACATAATAGGTACTTCACTACGAATTTCGAAAATCTAAATTGACTGACAAATGTTTTTAGAATTTAATCTTTAAAGCATGAAGTGTCTTATCAAAGCTCAAAACATCTGACATTTTAGAAATATATTAAATTACTGTAAATTTAGTGATATGTTATATGTTTTAATTCATCTTTAATTGTTGTTATATTTTACAAAGAAAGGGAGAATAATAAAAACATGGTTTTTATGGGTTAGTTTCTTATTCCCTTTCGTTTAACTCGTGGCGTCTGCTTGCTTGCTTATCTGAGGAAAAAACTTTGGATCGATTTTTAACCCTTTCTCGTGATCCAATCGAGCTGAAACTTTGCAAGCAGACTCGTGGCGACGATCAAAAAGATCTATCAAATTTTTGTTAAAAAAAATCAGTAATTATAGTAAAATTTTGGAATTTTCCAAATTTTTTATGGTTTTTTCATACAACTCAGTAGGTTGTATGAAAATACTCCAACGCATCTGGTAGACACGAAACCTGAAAATGAGAAAGGGAGTATTGTAAAAACTTTGTTTTTTTGGTTTAGTTTTTGCCATGTTTGACTGAATTTTACTATAATTCGAGATAATTAAAAATAGCATTGCCTTAATCGTATTATTCGTATTATTACATATTATGATTTATTTTAAATAAAGACGGTATTTTTTTAACAATACCTACTTTCAATATTTCCGCATTATTAACTTAAAAATGATAAAAATTGTCTCGTGGTATAAGCCTAGGTTGCGAAGAAAACTACTTTAACCTTTGCCAGCGATTGTTGTATTCCCGCATGTGTATCCTTAAAATTCGTATTTCGTCAACCGCATGATACAAAAACTTCGCATCAAATAGTAACAACAAAGCAACATTCATTTGCATTTTTACAAAAGTCCGCGCCCCAGCGAGATCGCAGTGCAGCCCGCGGTACTCGGATCGCGTTACGACTGTATAAGTGGATTCTCCCGTTGTATGAAAATAATTGCGTACTTGTACAAAATAAATCCGGATTTATTGTGCCGTTTTGCAATTACCGTGTTCCAATGTAGGCAGCGCGATTACTGAGCCCGCCCCCGGCTGCAACCCCCAGGCGGTGGTTCGGAAATCATTACAATATTTTGTGATGCATATTACATCCTTCCATGAAGACCCACGCAGTATCGTGAACATCAAAATGCCTGGGTTATTTTATTTTGTGAGAAAATATTTAAAACCAAATTAAACAATCAATTAGCAAGACATACAGAAAAATCTAATTCACGAAAAAATATTAGGTTACTACTGGGATTCAAACCCAGGTCACCTCCTTTCCGGTGCTCTGACCACTAAGCTATGGCAACCCTCTATGTTTCCGTGAATGTATCGACCTTATATGTAGTTCTTATTATCATTAATTGATTAATTTTTATTTTTGTCCATAGAGCAATCCACTTTTTTGATACGGTAGTCGAAATTACTTTGCAATGCCACCGCTAGATGGATGCCAGAATTAATCGGATAATTCATTTTATTTGGACAAACATTTATGCAATAGATATAATTAATAATTATAATTGATATAAATAAACTTTGTTAAAACCACTTATTTATTGAAAAAATTTCAATTTGACCTGGGATTCGAACCCAGGTCACCTCCTTTCCGGGCGTGAATTAGATTTTTCTGTATGTCTTTCTAATTGATTAATTAATTTGGTTTTAAAAATTTCACAAAACTTTGTTCTGAAAAATTACAACTTCACAAATATGTGTGTGTTCTTGAATATATATAGAAAATATTTATTTAATTTTCACGCAAAGCAAACCCATTGTGGTGAGACATAATATCTTGAAATGTAATATCATTTTGTTTAACACCACTTTATTGAGTTTTAACCAACTAGTTTCAGCTCACAGCTGAGCCTTCATCGGGGTTGAATATTACTAATAAAAAATAGAAGCACAAATAATCAAGAAAGCATTAAGGGAAGTAAGAGACAGAATGTCAACTTTGGTGTGGGTTAGGTGAGAGAGAGAGGGTATGGGTGGGTATAGTTAATTGGTTAATTGGAAAGGAAACATATCTAGAATTGGGCTACGCGATAAATTCCCCTTTGTTGTTGTTAGTTGGTAAAAACACAATAAAGTGGTGTTAAACAAAGTGATATTACATTTTAAAATATTAGTGTTAAATACTTAATTCGGGGTATAAAAACAAGGAGAGCAATATCCACAAAAAAATAAAGCAGGTATCGAAGTACTGAATTTGAGATTTTATAGGAAACATGGCACATAAATTTTTAGGAAACATGATTTTGCAAGGGATAAATACATAAATTTAAGAACACATTGTATCCTGACAAAGGGACCATTGACCCTGAAACGTGATGATATTTTTAATATATAAGTGGTGAAACCAAAGTGCATTTTTATTAATTATATAAAATTTAGAATGCATTAAATTTTAAATTAGTAATCCTCTAATTCTAAACATTTTTTTAATTTTTAGGATACTTTTGCCTTTACTTTTATACCGCATAAATGACTCTTGAAAACAGTAGGTAACGGAGACAATTGCTTTATTACGTCGATTAGGTAGATTTTTTAGAAAAGTTATCTCCTTTAAACAGTATCACGATGTCTTCAATATACACTCAAGATCTATATAATTATAATCAAGAATAAAAATTGCATTTAATATCAATTTAATTACATTAAGGTATTCGTCATCATCTTCCAAGTCAGTCTCCCATTACTAAGGATCGTGATCTCCATGACTCCTCACCATCTCGACTATTCTCCTCTATCTTTCCTGACAGTCCTGCCCGTCCAATCAGTGGGGGAACTTTCTCTTCGACCCTCGACTTGGTCCTCCACAGAAAGCTTCTCTAGGCTATCTTAGCTCCACTGGAAAAATGTTCAAGTCCATGTCGAATGTCCATGTTGAAGGATTCGTCTCAGATAAGTGGTTGAGAGTCTCTCCTGGATTTTGAATTCTTGTAATGTGGACACATTAGTGCGTCTCGCTTTCCACAGTATACGTAACATGTGAGTCCAACACCACATCTAAAACACAACAATCCGCCGTCTGTATTAAATTCCACAAAGTTATCATTAGTTACTCTCTACTACTTACTCCTCAAATCAAAGTCAAAAATATATCATTTAGAAAAAATATATCATTTAGATTTGCTTAAAAATTCACAAATTCTTCTCTCTACTCCCCATATTCCCATTACAACCAACTCCGGCTCCCTTTGTCAGTACTTTATTATTTAATTATTTGTATTTGTACATAATCCATGTAAAAATATCTACATATCGTTGCTGTATACATAATAAAAACAATGTGCCCTTTAGTACATTCTGAGATGAACGAATCAATTTGTCAATTTTTCATACAAATAATGGAGATATACTAAAAAAGCATTGCCGTTCA